>CM030849.1:13914033-14046533 GCA_018105865.1 Metaphire vulgaris
CTGCTGCTGCTGCTGCTGCACCTGCTGCACCACCACTGCCACTACCACCACCTGCTGCCACCACTGCTGCTGCTACTGCACCACTGCTACTGCTACTGCTGCTGCTGCCACTACTACTGCCACCACTGCTACTACTGCTACAGCTACTACTACTACTACTACTACTACTATTACTACTACTACTACTACTACATTTTAAAGGCGGCGCAGTCCACTACTGTATAGTTACAAAAGATAAGAGACGCTAAATTACAAATGTTGCAGTACATGTACAGTTGCAAGGATTGCTCTAAAGTAGTGTGTATTGCATTGCATTCATTGTGTGCCATGACGTCGGAATTATTCAAATTTCAAATATTCGAATCGTTAACCCCTTTAGTGTCAAGCCGGACTATAGTCGGGCGCGGGAAATCGCAGCGTAGGTGTCAAGCCCGAGTATAGTCGTGGAAACCCAAGCATATTCTAAAGTCGTCATTTTCTTTGCCAATTACTCAGTGTCAATCCCGATATTTGTCAAGGCTGTGTAATATAGATATCCAATCTCTGCTTTTAGCTAGTTTTGCCACTATAAACAAGAAAATAGGTCTTATTTGACCGAAACCTGGCTTTTTGGCTTTGAAAAAGTGCCACTTCTAGTAGAAAAAGTGCCACTTATAGGGTTTGAAAAATCATAACTAAGCCGAATTGGGTCCGATCTTCAAGATTTTTAAACTATTCTGTTCCAAAAACACCCGCCTACAACTTTGCCGCTCACACAAGGGGGGTCACCGCAGAAAAAATTTTGATATTGAGCTTTGAACAAAATTTGAGCAAAATGTTGGGGTAGGGGTCCTATTTTTGGCTGTAGGGTGGACCTACCCCCACAATTTCTTTTTTTTGCACGGATCGTTAGAAAGAGCAAATAAAATGCTAAACAACGGTGCAAACCTCATTTCTCTAGCTTCTATATAGCCTGACATATAGTAAATTTAAAACTTATATGTTCACATTTTCATACAAACGCTTTTACCCAAAATTAATTCCCCAGATTGGTGACAGCTTGTAAAATTTAATTCGACACTAAAGGGGTTAAGAAGCAAGCATGAATGTGGACTAATTAATAATATGATGTCGTCTAACGCCGCATTCAGTCTAATTCCGATAATCTCAAATGGTACATGTTCAGCCTGGAGCTATCGTCTCAGTCGATGGGTTCTCGATCGGTTCCATCGGGAGGACACGGTATCTGTCATTCGTTGTTTTGTTGCGACGGCAGCATACACATGCGAATAAAAGTCTCAGTTCGTCCCTCATCTGCTTACCACCGGCAAGGAAACAGAGTGGAACTACGACGATGTGAGTTGTGTAGATCAACATAACGACTTCGATGAACTGGTAGTAGATGCTATGCGAGTTGCTCATGTACATTTCGACTACCACCGCAGGAAACTGAAGCAGGAAAACTGCAGCACCAACGATCGTCGACAGCCTGACAAATACCTTCGCTTCGTCGTTCTGGTCGTCTTGACCGGAGAAGAGCGCGAATCGAGTTCCGTGTCTAAGACGAGTCCAAACCACGAGCACCCACAGCACCGGGACAACAAAACACAACGGCGCAAACGCCATAATGTAATTGGACACTTCAAGCCATCTGTAACCTGAGTCAGGGTAGCGGCAGTATGATTCATGAACTTCTACTGATTCAAAAATTCCTGTAAAAGATACCAACTCTGCTGACCACAACGTCCAACAGTTCATGATGACAAAGAAGCAGGCAAGGAACCCGTTCACGACTAAAGAACCCACAACGGTGCAGTATTTCGATGTCAAGCGATGCCAGCAGCCTGTGTTGTGCGCAAGACGGTCATGTATGAAGGCGTTGAGCAGAAGAGCGCTTGTGTACCAAGCGGTGCTGTAGAACACGTGGTACAAGAATAGATACATCTTGCATGTGAAATCGCTGGCAGTCTCCAGTCTGAACTGTACATGAAAGGGCGAAAGGGCTCTATGAAGATAGAAGACGATAATCGCCACGATGTTTCCGATGAAGATGGCCAATAGGTAGAGATATCCTTCGTGTTGTTTCCAGAGGCGGCGACGAACCATAACAACGACGGCGACGATGTTGAAAATGGCACCAAACACAACCGACGCTAACATATACATTGCGTAAGCGAAGTCGAATTTCCGTTGACGCTCATCCCATTCCAAGAAAGGATCGTAATAGTCAGAATCCAATTGACGATCTGATTCGTTCAACGAAACATTCATTTTGCTCTTTATCTAATCCCGTTCTAAAGAATCTATAAAGACGTATACTGAAATGATTGTCAATACACTGCTCTCCCTTCATTCAGCATTGAGAGTTTTCGGGCTTGTGTTCGAATACAAAATACCAACTTTAGTCTTGGTAACTCCGTCAAAAATAGACAATGCTATCGTAACCTTTGTTCAGTGTTGTGCGTTTTTAATTAAACGCGACTTAAAGGACTATAGTCCTGTAGCTCCGGCTTTCCCAGGCAGGCTAGTTCCCGGCTTTAGCGGAGTTTTGTTGTTTTGTTCAGCAGTTATATATATATATATATATATATATATATATATATATATATATATATATATGTATATATATACTGTATATCTAGACAAACCTAGTTGATTTACGCCTGTGTTATTCTCTCCTTACCAAGGACAAAATTTTTAAACTGCAGCTTCTAAGATGATGCAATTCAACATTTAAACCCTGGTTATTATCATTCATTCTTGTGTCTCACAGCAACAGCCTGACTGCGTGTTTCTCATCTTTGATACAAGAGCATCGCCGGTATTCGGATAAACAACAATTTCGAAGGTGGCTGTTGCACGTATGCCCAATGTTTTATCCAGGCCTGTTAGGGGGTATTACCCAAAACACCCTCAAAATCCCCCTAAATTTCAGCAGTGACAAAGCACACGCACTGTGTTCTGCGTTCATATTTGGAGGAAAAGAGGCAGATTCGAGTGCACAACAAAAACTTGAACTTGCCACCAAAAACGATTAAAAAGTGCATTTGAGGATTTCCATGTAAGGATGCTTTAGTGTCCCGTGTCGACAGTCAATTTTGTTGCCATGCTCAGCTATAGGGGCCCCAGGAATACAATTGGAATGTCTGACCCTCACCAATTATGAAAACCTTATATTGGTTATAGCTAATAGAATTTCATTAGATTGCTCCCCTGTTTGGGTCCATGCTTATGTAATATCGGTGAGAAATATGATTTGAGGAGGGTTGACTTCCGGTCGGAGAATCGGAGAAATATTATTCACACGTTCACTTGCACTGTAGGGCCTATTGACACACTTTGGAGCAGACGATAGGATTTTGGAGCAGACGATGGGTAGGATAACTCCTATTACCAACTAGCGGACTCTCATCATCTTCCGTTCCTCGTTGGCATGTCAATGGGACTACAGTTTCTCTGAAGGATCGCTTCTAAAGGACTCTGCACCGGACTTCTTCACGGCAGCAAAGTTCTTTCCATCATCACAGTGGACTTCAACATCGCCACCTTCTGACCTTCATTGACATGTCAGCGTTGTCAAAGCGCTTTTGATTTTGGATTTTAACCATGCATACAGCGCTATATAAATTGTCCTGTAAATAATAATTGGCAACAGCGCTTTTGGTTTTGGCCGATGGCCATGTTACGGCGCTTCATAAATAGTCGAATAATAATAATAATAATAATAATAATAATAATAATAATAATAATAACTAGAGTAAATGCTGTCAGAAGTAAATGCTGTCAGTCGCGCTCAACTAGGCCTACTTGTCCCTACTCCGGCCAAAACTGCAAAGTTCGGCGACATATCGACTTCACGTGGAGTCCAATTCTATAGAATTCATTGCATGCGAACGTTAAAAATCTTACTCTGTTATGTTATTTATGAAGAAGACTCACTTGCTAAACATATCCTCCAAGTGACGTTTGTTAAAGCGCCCTTGACTTTGGCCTTCGCCATGCCCACTGCGCTATAGAAATTGTCTTACTAATACTACTACTACTACTACTACTACTACTACTGCTACTACTACTACTACTACTACTGCTACTACTACTGCTGCTGCTGCTGCTACTGCTGCTGCCACCACTGCTGCTACTGCCACCACCACCACCACCACCACCACTGCTGCTACTGCTACCACCACCACTGCTGCTGCTGCTGCTGCTGCTGCTGCCACCACTACCACTGCTACTACCACTACTGCCACCACTACTGCTACTGCTACTACTACTACTACTAATAATAATAATAATAATAAGGAAAGCCATGCACTATAGAAATACTAGATTGGTCTTGTATGGCTATTAGACTGTAGATTAAACTATTGCAGAAGTAGTGAGTACAGTAACCGGGAGAGGCATTTATGACATGGTATAGGCTATTGCAGTTTCGTTATTTGTAAACTCAAAAAGAGGGCAAAGAAGGAGAATACAGGAACACACCTATAAGAGGATTAAGGAGAGTACAGGAGCAGATCTACATCAGAGCAAAGAATTAGATTAGCCTACACAGCAAGACCATAATGTGAACGAATGGCCGAGTGGACATAATAACCCTATTATTATTTAACGCTACTCAAAGTCGTTGTTGTTGCTCTATTATTGAAATAAATGCTATCTAGGAAGTGTGACAGATGAGCTGCATGCAGCGGAAGTTTTTTATAATAACGCAGCACAAACCAAAATAACCAGTCTATGTGGTCAGCAATTCTAAGAAGCTTTCTTCCGAAATCTCAAATGCAAAATGATTTTCAAAGTGAGATGAAAGAAATCACAAGCCTACTGGTTTCGCAGTGTTTGAGTTTGAACCGGTCTGAACTGAAACTTTATTATATTTTCTGCAAAGAAACGTCAAGCGAAGCAACCCAAAGAACATTGTCTTATCTAGCGTAATCATTGATTTAGAATTGAGTGATACATTCAAAATTATCTGATCTGGAATCGATTCCGAATCCATAGTTTCAAACTTCGAGTGTAGGCTATATATTGCCAAAGTTTACGTAGCACCTATATATAGAACGTTGCAGATTTAGCCATGCTAATGTTCAACTGTTCTACGAATTAGTAACAATTGGATCTTGCATGTTAATTTCGCATAGCATTATTACCGGCGTTAGCCAGGCAAAACATTGCAAATTAATACGCTACGCAGTCCACTATAGTTACAAAAGATAAGAGGCGCTAAATTACAAATGTTGCAGTACATGTATAGTTGCAAGGATTGCTCTAGAGTAGTGTGTATTGCATTGCATTCATTGTGTCCATGACGTCGGAATTATTCAAATTTCAAATATTTTAATCGTTAAGAAGCAAGTATGATTGTGGACTAATTATATGATGTCGTCTAACGCCGCATTCAGTCTAATTCCGATAATCTCAAACGGTACATGTTCAGCCTGGAGCTATCGTCTCAGTCGATGGGTTCTCGATCGGTTCCATCGGGAGGACACGGTATCTGTCATTCGTTGTTTTGTTGCGACGGCAGCGTACACATGCGAATAAAAGTCTCAGTTCGTCCCTCATCTGCTTACCACCGGCAAGGAAACAGAGTGGAACTACGACAATGTGAGTGGCGAAGATCAGAAGAAAGACTTCGAAGAACATGTAGTAGGTGTTATGTGAACGGGCCCAGATTTCGACTACCACCGCAGGAAACTGAAGCAGGAAAACTGCAGCACCAACGATCGTCGACAGCCTGACAAATACCTTCGCTTCATCGTTATGATCGTCCTGACCGGAAATGAGCGCGAATCGAGGTCCGTGTCTAAGACGAGTCCAAACCGCGAGCGCCCACAGCACCGGGACAACAAAACACAATGGTACAAACAGCAGGATGCAATTGGACACTTTAATCCATCTGTAACCTGATTCCGGGCAGTGGCAGTATGATTTATGAACTTCTTCTGATTCATAAATTCTTTTATAAGATACCAACTTTGCTGACCACAACGTCCAACAGTTCATGATGACAAAGAAGCAGGCAAGGAACCCGTTCACGACTAAAGAACCCACAACGGTGCAGTATTTCGATGTCAAGCGATGCCAGCAGCCTGTGTTGTGCGCAAGACGGTCATGTATGAAAGCGTTGAGCAGAAGAGCGCTTGTGTACCAAGCGGTGCTGTAGAACACGTGGTACAAGAATAGATACATCTTGCATGTGAAATCGCTGGCATCCTCCAGTCTGAATTGTACATGAAAGGGCGAAAGGGCTCTATGAAGATAGAAGACGATAATCGCCACGATGTTTCCGATGAAGATGGCCAATAGGTAGAGATATCCTTCGTGTCGTTTCCAGAGGCGGCGACGAACCATAACAACGACGGCGACGATGTTGAAAATGGCACCAAACACAACCGACGCTAACATGTACACAGCGTAAGCGATGTCGAATTTCCGTTGACGCTCATCCAATTCCAAGAAAGGATCGTAATAGTCAGAATCCAATTGACGATCTGTTTCATTCACCGAAACATTCATTTTACTCTTTATCTAATCCCGTTCTAAAGAATCTAAAGACGTATACTGAAAAGATTGTTAATACAATGCTCTCTTTCATTCAGCATTCAGAGTTTTCGGGCTTGTGTTCGAATACAAAATACCAACTTTAGTCTTGGTAACTCCGTCAAAAATAGAGTGCTATCGTAACCTTTGTTCAGTGTTGTTGTGCGTTTTTTAATTAAACGCGTCTGTCAAAGGACTACAGTGTATGGTCCTCTAGCTTCTGCTTTCCCAGGCAGTCTTGTTCTCGGCTTTGACGGAGTTTTGTTGTTTTGCTCAGTAGTTATATATATATATATATATATATATATATATATATATATATATATATATATATAGACTACACATACACTGTATATATAAACAATCTCATTTGATTTACGACTGTGTTATTCTCTTCTTACCAAGGACAAAATTTTTAAACTTCAGTTTCTAAGATGATGCAATTCAACATTATTTAAACACTGGTTATTGTCATTCATTCTTGTCTCTCGCATCAACAGCCTGACTGCGAGCTTCTCAGCTTCGATACAAGAGCATCGACGGTGTTCGGGTAAACAACAACTTCCGAAGATGGCTGTTGCACGTATGCCCAGTGTTTTATCCAGGCCTGTTAGGGGGTATTACCCAAAACACCCTCAAAATCCCCCAAAATTTAGCGGTGACAAAGCACACGCACTGTGTTCTGCGTTCATATTTGCCATGATTTGCGCTTTCTCTGTAATACTGAGTAGTTACTCTCCAGTCAATAATATGTCTTTGGTCTGTCATCATTATGTCGTTATTGATAAACACTATGATACTAGAAACTTCATGTATTTCATTATTAACTTTAGTAAAGTACATAGGCTTACACAAATATTAATATTATTTGGAATTAAAATACTGTCAATATCGTTGCTAAAAAGGAAGAAAGAACATGCTTGGTTAATGCCAACATCTGTTAGGAGTAAATAAGTACATGATGAATATGAACATGGTTCAGACAGCGATTCAATTGTAGTACCATAGAAGAGTGTCAGCCAGTGGTGCATCAAATTAGATGTTAGCTTGTTTGCAATTGTAATGTTTACATGTCAAACTAATTTTTCTCTATAAGTCTATCGGACTACCCCATCATTTTTGTAAGTTGCTGACACTGTGAGCTTTGCATTTGAAATAACAAGATTATTGATATCATGATATGCCTATAATGGTGTTTATCTGTCATGTAGTTCATGTCCCTGAAGGCTCTGCGACTGAGACAGTATCTGATTAATTATCATCATTTTAAAGTTTTGCATTGAACTGTGTCTCTGAGCAAAGAAATTTCATTCTTCTCCAGCCAAGTCTATTTCACCACATCCCATGCAAAAGGCCTGGAGTCTAGATAGAAACAGTGGCGGCTCTAGGACTTGGCAAGTGGGGGGCCGTTGGGGTGGCAACTTCTAATCATGAGGGGGCAACCATTTGTTGTTTAATCTATGTAGCATTAAGTAAGAGACGGCCTCATATTTCCAATGGTCTCAAGCGACCCATGTCAAATCATCATTCGACCCCCGTCGGGGTCGCGACCCACAGGCTGAGAACCGCTGGTCTAAACGGATTAGCCTTGATGTATATCCACAAAGATATGGACAATTGGACATATCCGTAGACAATGTCATCGACAAATTCGCTTCCAGCAATAGAAAACTCGATTTTGCAATATGACTTCGTGTAACCAGACTAAAATGGCTTATATACATTGTCAATCTGAACTTAATATCTTATAAATCAAATCTACAGATTTCTTCTAAAACCGTTTAAATATAATTCCGTTGACAATTGGCAGGTTCTTCCTAAAAATTCATTGCATCCCCCACCAACTTCCTAGAAATATATTGCATCTCCCAGGGTCCCCACCAAAAATTCTTCGAACCGCCACTGACAAGCTGAATTGTTAGAATTCACGGGGTCACAGAAATATGAAGAAGCATTATAGTTGCAAAGGATTGGTTGAAAGTGTATCGTTGAGCGCCATGACGTCAGAATTTAAATTTTAAATTTTCAAATATTCAAACGGGAACGTTTGAAACGTTTTGAATTTTGAATTTTTAGATTCAAAGCAGATTTAGTATTATTATTGTCTTTCAGTATCAGTTCTTATTTGTTTTTCGCTTCTGCCGTCTTTCTTTTGGAAACGCCAGCGGCACGCGAAGCACGGCAAATATTCAAACCGTTCAGAAGCAAGTTTGTGAAATAATTGTTATGTCGTATAACAATGTTCGTATGTTATGTCGTATAACAATGCTTCATTCAATCTCTCTCAGAGGCTCTCAAATGGTTCTTGCTCAGTCTAGAGTGGTCTCCTCCGACGTTGCCTTCTCGACAGAATCCAGAGGCAGGATAAGATTCTTGTCATCCGCCTTGTTTTTCCGATTGCAGCATCCGCACTTGAATAACGTCTTCAGTTCCTCCCTCATCTGCTTTGCACCCGCAAGGAAACACAGCGGGACTACAACAATGTGAATGGCGAAGACCAACATGATAGACTTGACGATCGCGATGACGTGAGTGCCGAGAGTCGTTTCGTGGTATATCCAAAATTCGGTGACAATCATGGGAAACTGAAAAACGAAAACCACAGCACCAACGATCGTCGACAGTCGGGCAAATTCTTTCGCATCGTCGTTCTGGTCGTCTTCGCCAAAGAAGACGAATGCCAATCCAGATCTGTGTCTACGATGAGTCCAAACCGCAACTACGCACAGCGCCGGGATCACAAAACACACTGGAACCAGCCACTGAAAGCCAGCGGACACGAACAGCCAGTCGTGACTGGTAATCGACGTGATGCAGATCTGTTGACCGTTGAAGGAAATCAATTCAGACTTCCACAGGAGCCAGCAGTCTGTGATGACGAAACAGACGGCAAGGAACCCGTTCACGATCAACGACCCGACGACGGTACAGTATTTCATGGCCAGTCGCTGCGAGCAGGAGCAGCCTGTATGGCGAACTAGATAAACGCGCAGGCAAATGTTCAGCAGAAGAGCGCTTGTGTACCAACCGGTGCTGAAGACGACGCAGAACAAGAAACGCCACATCTTGCACGTGAAATCGCTGGCCGTTTCGAAACGGGACGAACTGGGCACGAGTTGCAGGAGGAAATGCTCGAGACAATCGATGACAGCTATGACGATGTTTCCGATGAAGATGGCCAATAGGTACAGGTATCCTTCGTGCTGTCGCCAGAGCCGGCGTCGGACCAGTACAACGATGGCGGCGATGTTGAAGATGGCGCCGAAGACGAAGGACGAGAGGCTAACTACCGCGGAAGCTGCGATCAGTTTTCGATCCGAGGTTGCAGCTTCCCACTCGCTGACAAAATCGTTGTAGTCGTAATGCCACTGGTCGATACCACCGGATGTATTCAGTGTCGCATTCATCTTAGTCCTATGTAAACCCGTTCTAAAGAATTATTGAAACTAACGACTATTCTGTTACTGCATGTCCAGTAAAATCACGGAGTTTTCGGTCTTTTGGTCTAATTTCACAAATCTGCTATAGGCCCTTTGACCACGGAGATTGCTATCGAAACCTTTGTTCCGTATTTAAGGTACGTAGCCTATCAGTGCTTTTGTGATTAGCCTATAAAGTCTTGTTTGCTCCGTGCGTTTGCAAAGTACTTGGTTTATGACTGCGAAGCTGGAACCTCACTCAGGACAAGGTTCGACTGAGGATATCCGATGACTAAATTCGGCGCGAAGGCTCTGGTTATTATTAATCTTCTTTGAATACCATTCAGATTGCTTTTTTGCATAGGAGTGATTTTTTTTACATAGGCCTAAAGCGAATATGTATTTGAAATTGCTAGACCAGAGGCGTAGCGAGGGTATCCGACGCCCGGAGGCAGTGGCGGCTCCACCGGGGGGACTAAGGGGGGTCCGTGCCCCCTATTGAGTGGCTGGCCCCCCAGTTGGGACCCTATACTTAATGCTACATACATTAAACAACAAATGGTTGGCCCCATGATTAGAAGTTGCCACCTCAACGCCACCCCCCCACTTGCAAAATCCTAGAGCCGCCACTGCCCGGAGGGCAAAGTGTACCGTTGGCGCCCCCAACACTGCTGACGAGCAAAAAATGTCATCACATCGTTCTCTCGGCGCCCCTCCCCTCAACTCTCTACGGCGCCCCTCTTCTTATACTCCTGACGAGCAAAAAAAGGTCGCCGCACTTCTTTCTTCTTATTTATTATGTATTTGACTGTTTAACTTACCCCCAAAACCCCGATTTTTGCGCCCCTCACCTCGGCGTCCGAGGGAAATATGCCTTCAGCTGCCCCTCTTCGCTACGCCTCTGTGCTAGGCCTACATTTTCCGAATATGTTTTTACGTTGATAGTACGTACGCAGTGAGGGGGAGGGGCGGTGGGTTGGATTTGAGAGATCTTGCGTTTGTACAATGTGCAAACGGGGAGGGGGTTTAAACTATGATTTTTTTGCGTACGTACTATATGGATGAGCCCCATAGTAAGCGGCTTGAGAGAGTAGATAGTAGTTCGGTAATGCAGCAGACACTCGGTAGAGTTGCTTTGAAAATTTTTCTACTGCATGAGTGACGGTGATTTTCAACACTAGAGAGACCATCGGCGTAGCCACGAAGGGGCTCCGGGAGGCGAGCCCCCGGTTCGAGCTGGGATTAGTCGAGGGATTTGTGCAAAACAGTCGAGCAATTTTGGGGGAAGAATTAATCAAGGCTCGTTGTTGTCACTACAGTTTTTTTGGGCACTAAGTAATGAATCATAATTAAAGTCTGTAAAATATGCATAAGAGGTCATCGTTTAATTTTGTTGTTACTCAAATTTCTTCCACTGTGTCCTACATCCCGCTGTGGAGCTCGCGACGCTCCACTAAACACTTGGTTGTGCTAAATGGGGTGTGCGTGCCTGTCCAGAGATGGCCATGGGTTGGGTTGGCTTGGACTTGGTTGGGTTAGATTGGGCTAGGTTGGATTGTGTCAGTCTTTACCGTATCTATGTTGGGTTGGTTGGGTCAGAAAATAAGACATGGCTTAGGAAATGTCAATGTATTACGGTGGGTTGGGTTAGGTCAAGTAACCCTATTGCCGGGCTGGGTTGGGTTGAAGATTTGATGGAAGAGATCTTACTATACCACTTAAAAATTCATTACATTAATAATAATAATTATTATTATTAATATTGTTGTTGTTGGTGTTAGTATTATTGTTATAGGGCCTAAATGCAAATGTTTTTTGAATGCATGCCTGGGAGTTCCAAAGTATCCCATATATAATCTAGCTCCAGCATATTACCCACTGCATAATCCACCATTCTCATTTAGGCCTAATGCTAGGTCATGCTCATATTGAATAGTTTTAAAATCAGTTGTCTGGTCCGGTCTATAGTAAAGCAGATCAAATCAAATCTCACACAATAATAGTTTGAAATGGCTTAAACGTATTTGGTAGTTTGCCAAGTCATGGTAGTAGATGAAACCACAAAAACAAGGCAGTGGTTAGTTGTCACGTGGCCTCGTTATTATTTTCAAATCGTTTAACTCTTAAAATACAAATTTTGAATTAAATGTAATATTTCGAAGCGGAGCTAGTCGTTGCGTTGATGTCTACCAGGTGCCTGCAACTAAAGTTCAAATTATGCGAAACGAATTCTAATATTAGGATCCTCTAATTCTCGCCCACACACAAATCCAGTCTAATGTTACACTATATGCAGATGGTAAACTAAATCTCAGTTCTGTCAGCATCTAGAATTCAAATACAGTGGCGTAGCTAGAGTATTTGGCGCCCGTGGCAAGGTATAAATGTTTCGCCCTCAACAGTTTAAAAAGTGGTGTTGATCTTTTGCTATTTGCTTATCAGAGTTTTCACGCCTTTTAACTTGTAATTTTTGTCTTGTCATACTGGAAATACCTTCTACGAACTTGTTACAGCCATGGTTTATGGCGCCCCCAAAGACGACACCCGTGGCAGCTTTTCCCCTCCCCGGCCCCTAGCTACGCCACTGTTCAAGCACAGTCAAATACTCCCGGCCGAAACGCAAACTACGAATAGCTGGCTGAAAATCCAAGGAGCGCCCTTGTGCCAGTGACGAAGAACCATTCCTTACAAGCTCTTGAGGTGCTTCAGCGAGCTGTCCGACTTGTAGAAGACGAACGTGAGGACGTTCTGACCTCCCTGTACCCCGGTTCCGAGGAAGGCGTGCAGGTCCGACTTGTAGGTGATCTTGAGGGTCATCTCGCCGCGTGGTCCGGCCATCTTGAACTCGAGGTCTTTGCCGCCCTCGCTCGGGGACTCCGGGAGGTCGAAGGAGACGCTGCTCAACGGGAACTTCAGGTTGATCTTCTTGTCGGACACGGAGCAGGAGCCGAGGACCGGAAGCGCCTGAGCAGCCATCGGCATCGACAGATACATGACGGAGATTCCTTCGTACGACATCTTGACAACTGATTCTAACAGCAATGATCGTAATAGGAATCATGATGATGATGATGATGATGATGATGATAATAATAATAATAATAATAATAATAATAATAATAATAATAATAATAATGTAAGTAATAATAACAACGATGATTGACAACTGATTCTAACAGCAATGATCGTAAGAGGAATCCTGATGACAATAATAAGTAATAACAATAAGTAATAATAATAATAACGATGATTGACAACTGATTCTAACAGCAATGATCGTAATAGGAATCATGATAATAATAATAATAATAATAATAATAATAATAATAATAATAATAATAATAATAATAATAATAATAACGATGATTGACAACTGATTCTAACAGCTATGATCGTAAGAGGAATCATGATGAAAATAATAATTAATAAATAATAATAATAATAAATCATAAGTAATAATAACGATGATTGTTATAGTATCCAGAGATGTCCATGGGTTGGGTTGGACATGGTTGTGGTAAGACTTTTCCATAGATATGGTGGGTTGGGTCAGAAAATAAGTCGTAGTTTAAGATATTGCAATGTATTACGGAGGGTTGTGTTGGGTTGGAGATATGATGGTTTGGGCTGAGATGGGTTCTGAAAAATGGACCAATGGACATCCCTAATAGTATCGTCCATTCTTTTGTGTCATTCAACCATTTTCTCCTTAATCCAGTGGCACCCCATAAATTTTTCGAGGGGGGACGACTAAATAATCTCGATTGACATAGGCCTCAAGATATTTGAGCCTCGGTTCTTCGTTAAAGTAAAGTTTCGCAATTTCACTTTGTGTATCCGCAGTGTTTTAGTGCGAAAATATTGATTAATTAAAAGCAAAATAATAATAGGCTAGTTACAAAAATAGACTTGTATTTTCAGGGGCAAGTGGCCCCTCTTGCCCCTATGTGTCGGCGCCCATGATGCGTCTCCTTGTTATAACGATCTTTCAGTTCCTCCAAGCAAATGCATGTCGGGTCTATATTAGTTAAAAACTAGATAAATGAAACAAATGCAAATATAGGGCCTAGATATAAGACAAGGAAAAGTAACCAGTAAATAGACAATACGTAATGTATTGTCTTTAGTCTGATTGCTATACCTAATCTGGAAAGCGTTGCATCTATATATGATCTATGGCAGTCGCAATTAATATTTGATAAATCGACTTTTATTTGTTGGGAACTGGGAATTTGGTGCTCCCCAACTTGCCAAGCAAGGACACCAATTTTAGTCTTTAGCGCTTCGATTCCAACCGACTGGCTAACGAAAATTATGGAGCGGAGTGGTCCTACCACCCAATGATACTTGTGCAATCGGTCAATATGCGCAGACCAACTTGTCTTATTTACACTGCAAATCTGATGTGTGAATAGATGTTCTGCACGTGATTATGTTTCTCTTACTCTTCAAATCTTGTCTACGTTCCTTATTTTAACTCTATTTTTCTATCGTCCTTCATATTTTGACTGAGATAAGTCTGTCCTTCTTTCTCTTTCTTTCTTTTTCTCATTCTTTTTCTCCATTTATCTCTCTCTCTCTTTCACTCACTCTCTAGCTCACTTTCTTCCGCTCTTTCACTCTCTCTCTCTCTCTCTCTCTCTCTCTCTCTAATCGTAAATCTCTTCTTAGATAATTTTTCCCGAAGCTTTCTCTCCGGTGCTCTCCATAAACGCAGCCGCGCAGCCGCACGTGGAAGCCAACTGGAAGAGATCTTTCCGAAACTGCAGGCATCGGAACCGCATTCCTGGAAGACGTCGACCGGTGTATCGTTAGACCGATTCCAGGCAGCCACTCAGCCGCCGCCGCCGCCGCCGCAGCTGTCGACCAGCTGGGCGCTGTGAAGCAGGGGCCGTTGAGCGCAGAGAGCCCCTGCTTATTAAGTGGATCTCGCGCAAAAAGTCAATGCGGTCTGCTAAAGCAGTGCTTTCCATGCTCTTACGTTTAGCGGACCGGTTGAATGTTTCCCTATTGCACCAGTGGCGGCCCCAGGATTTGGCAAGTGGGTTTGGGGTTGCCAACCGTCCTTTATTTCAAAGGACAGTCCTTTAATGCACCTCTGAGTCCTTGTCCTTTAGCGCTTTTATAAAGGACCATGGTCTGTCCTTTATTTTAAAAATCAAGTCATGAAACCACACATTTCAATTGAAATTTCCTTTTTTTGCTTGTCACCCCATTTCAGAAGGGAGATGACCTTTTTTGCTTGTCTGTTACTGCACTTCAGAAGGAAATTAACTCTTTTTCCCCGCACCGGGTGACACCAAGATTTTTCCGCACCGGGTGTCATTTATTGCAATTTGTCAAAGTTGGCAACCCTAAGTGGATGGGTGGGGGAGCGTTGGGGTGACAACTTCTAAGCATGGGGCCAGCTATTTGTTGCTAGGTATGAAGTAGTAAAAATAGGGTCTAAGCAGGGGGGCACTGGGGGCCAGACATTCAATAAGGGGGCACGGGCTCCCGGACTCCCATGTGGAGCCGCCACTGTTTTGCACCAGGGACCGATGCCATTTTAAGAATTCTTCTTTCTATAATATGACGTTAATATGTCATGAAATAAGTGCATGCCAAGCCAATTCTATAATGTTCTTTCTCTTCGTTCTATAGGCCTATGCGTGGAAATATTACAAATGTTAGAGAAACGGGCGATTCACAGGCGAACATATTTATGAATTTCTAACTTTTTTTGCAACTTTCTCAATTTTCTCGAGTCTCAAGCAGCCTACACCACCACTATGGAAAGCACTGTGATAAAACACCACGAACCCTTTCCTGGGGACCTGTAGGGCACAGTGGCGCAGTCCCCAAAAAAGTAGGGTAACACTATATTCTAATATTGAGGGTTTGAGAAGATTTTCATGCTCTATGACAAAGTATCCGCAATCACAATACACCCAGATAACATTGTCTTATCGGTTTTCAAGAATCTCATAACTTTCCATTGTCTGAATAGAGAAGCCCGATTCCCTGTAATAACTTACGATGTAACCGAATATTTTGCATAGCGCCTCTCCTGAAGAATCACTCAGAAGTATATTGCGCCTCCAAGTGTTACGTAAAAGATAAAGAATGATGAGCTACAGGCGTTGCCGTTATGCGGTTGATGTGCCAAATCGGAACTATATTGTGCTTTGTAAACCCGTGTTCCTGAGCCATAAATGGATGAACTATTGCCGAAGAGTAATGGAAATTGCTTTAGTTTACATTAAATGAGATGATTAGGCCTACGGCTGAAATTTTCAATCATTGATTACTGTACAGTATTTAAATTAGATGTTTAAACTTAATGTGGAGAGTTGCAACACAGTGGATTTCACACAGGTTTACTCAGCCTCCTAAACCACTTAAAAGCGCTTTATTGTAAACTTTCAAACGATGATGATGACGACGATGATGATGACGACGATGATAATGATGGAAATTGCTTTAGTTTACATTAAATGAGATGATTAGGTCTTCGGCTGAAAATTTTCAGTCATCGATAATGATGTTGATAATGATGATGATGATGATGATGATGATGATGATGATGATGATGATGATGACGATGATGATGATGATGATGATGTTGATTATGATGGCGATGCTAATGCTGCTGCTGCTGCTTACTTTCGATATGTGAATCCGGAATAAGATTCCTTCCTCTTCGCTAGTCCTGCTCGTATGTACAATCGCTTACCGCTCGCTTCTCTTTTGTACCACCAGCCTCAGGCTGCCTGGAACCACAAAGGCCAAGGGTAAAGGGAAGAGGAGAGGAGAAGGAGGATGAAGGAGGAGGAGAAGAAGAAGAAGTGGAAGGGGCATTTCAGATCCTGGAACGCACGATGATCTTAATAAGTTTCTTTTGCAAGAAAGAAATACAGGACCGATAGATTGAGAGAGATAGGCAAGCAGAGAGACACGCAAGCAGACAGACAGACAGACATACGGAGACAGAATGGGGAAGAGAGAGATGGGCAGGAAGAGCGTTGCCTAAGGGCGCGCATGCTTCGCTCGAAGGCAGCAGACGTGCATCCATCTTTCCCGTTTACCTGCCTCGGGATCTCTTACCTACTTACTTACCTGGCTGTAAATCATCTTTCGTCGGTATGAACTTGCCAGTTGCTGCTTCTCCACGTTCTCTCTCTCTCGATGGTCGACCTTTGATCTCGATCGTTTGGCTGTTTCTCTCATGACCTTTTAGAGCCTTTCTTCTCGGGTAATTTTCAGAGAGAGAGAGAGAGAGAGAGAGAGAGAGAGAGAGAGAGAGAGAGAGAGAGAGAGAGAGAGAGAGAGAGAGACAGAGAGAGACAGACAGACAGACAGACATACAGACAAACAAACAAACAGACGCACAGACAGACAGACAGATATAGACTGTCAGAGAAGACAGAAGAAAAACAGAAAATAGAGACAGACAGACAGATACAGACAGAGAGGGACAGAATATATATATATATATATATATATATATATATTCTGTATGTGTATATATATATATATATGTATATATATAGGAAGAGAGAGAGAGAGACAGACAGACAGACGAGAGAGAGAGGGGAGAGGAGAGAGCGGGGGGAGAGGGAGAGAGGAGACAGAGACTGAGACTGAGAGACTGAGACAGAGACAGAGAGAGAGGGAGTGAGAGATGCTACTTCTGGAAGATCGTGTATACAGGCAATTGACGTTCGATCAGAGGCCAGACCAGTTTCCCTGTTTCAAGTTTACGTTTTATCGTTTCATTTAGAAGAGCAGCTGCGTGTGGCTTCTTCTCTGTGTGTATGTTTCCACTTCCAGCATTCCAGTTTTCTCAGACACAAAGCTACATTCTCTACTCTGCGGGTAAATGAGGCGCATAAAAATTAGACCGAGTTATTGCATATGTTCTGCAATGGACGCTTGCACAGGTCTAGAAGATGAGATTACACCACCGCAGCAGACATGCGCAGCTCATTAGAAGCCCGACAACGGGGTCTCTGTGGGGCTTGGTGAATTCGTCAGCCTGACCAGAGATGTCCATGGGTTGGATTGGGTTAGACTTTACCATAGTTTATGATACGTTGGGTTGGTTTGGGTCAGAAAATAAGTCACGGTGTTTAGAAATTGCAATGCATTACCGTGGGCTGGGCTGGGCTGGGTTGGGTCAAGTAACCACATTGCCGACATGGGTTGGAGATTGATTGGTGGCATGGGGTTGGGTTCCAAAAAATGGATCTCTGACGTAGTCACACCCGTCAAATCTTTTGAGTAATGGTAAAGTTAAGCTGGACGGTATTTGAGAGTTGGACCAGTGGATGGGAAAATGTCTAATTCACCCTTGCTATGCAGAGAGTTGAACAGTTGGGTGGGGGTTGAAATCAGTAAGCAGTGACCATGAATTGCCCCCTTTACCCTATGAATACCACTATGTCGTTAAACCGTGAGTTCTAGCGCAATAGTGATTTTCCAACTTTGTTTATCTTGAACATATAAAAACATCATCATGATGGTGTGCCATCTTCGAGTCGACGGTTGCCAGTCACGATTTGTCGCCATTTACCTCGGTTTTCAGTCGTTCTTATAATTTTGCCGTAATTTTCGAAGCCAGTCCAGTGCTTTAAGTCCTCCAGCCACGTTCTTCGAGGTCGTCCTTTTGTTCCTTTTCCTTCGTATTTCCATTACAAGACATTCAGCGCTTGTTCTGTGCACGATCCTCTCATTAAAACAGTTGAAACAGTAATCGGATTCAAAGGCTATCTCGGAAAACTACGTTATTGAATGCGGAGAGTTGCTTCAGTGGTTTTCACACAGTCTTACTTAACCTCCTAAAACCACTTAAAATCACATTATTATTATTATTATTATTATTATTATTATTATTATTATTATTATTATTATTATTATTATTATTATTATTATTATTATTATTATTATTATTATTATTATTATTATTATTATTATTATTATTATATGTCCAATAGAAACATAGCGAGTCTTAATTTAAGCTATCTCTGCGTTTCTTAGCTATCGTAGACGCACATAACAACAAAGAACGAAGTTGGAATATTTAGAAAACTAACTACAAAACTTTTCAGAATGAAAATACTTCGCCATCTTGCTGCTCTCGAGATAGCCGATGAAAGTCGAACATTTTGTTATACTGTATGACGGGGTCAGGCCCAAGAGGTTATAAGAAAACTCAATTTGTGTGCTTGTGATATATAATGATAGATGGGTTTAAAGTGATTTAGTAGAATCTCCTTTGCACTAAAACGCCGTGATCCATAAAGGCTCTTATTTATGCTTGGTTCCATGTGCACGGCGAGGTCCATTGGTTCAGCCGATTTTTAGCGGTTTATTTAGAGTATTTCTCTGTAGTATACTTCTTCTTCTGCATTGGTATTACCTCGTCTGGCGGTCGAAAGAGGTAGTTGAATATTTCCCAGTAAACCGCAGCCTACCACTCAGACATTGCGCAGTCCAACGGCCCTTATTCATCAATGCCTGCCCCTTCCCACTCTTCCTTCCTTCCTTCCTTCCTTCCTCCGGCGTTCCCTTCCACAATCCGTCGATGGTCGGCGTATTCTCTTTCCAGAACTTTCCTTGGCGTTTCTTCCTCCGCGGCCAATTATTATTACGGCTTGCCCTGCGCATTCGCTTCGCCTACGCAGCTGGGTTTAATGGCAATAGACGTATATTGGTGGCAGTCCAACACACACACAGCCAGACTCATATATGGGCAATAGGAAGCCGGCTGGTGTTGCCGCCGCAGCCTTTCGCGTGTACAGATAGCGGAAAGAAGTGCTGTAGAGTGTAGATAAACATATCTTGATCCAACGGAACGAAAACTTTGCACAGAAGGCGCTACGGTCTATTAAGAACACGCCTTCGATGTTGAGCGATCGCTAGAACAGCGGCTTTCACACAGGCTTAGTTAGCTTCCTAAACCGCTTAAAATCACTTTATTATTATTATTATTATTATTATTATTATTATCATCATCATCATCATCACCATTATTATTATTATTATTATTATTATTATTATTATTATTATTATTATTATTATTATTATTATTATTATTATTATTATAAATTAGAATTAGAATTGAACTGGTCTTTTGGGGGCGAAAATTTGGATTATCAATAATTCCATCGAACTTAAGAGATGTTTCGACCTCGCGTGCAGTTTTTCTAACACGTTTGAAAACTTTCTTTAGCAGCAGCGGCGCATTTGTTAAAATAGCACTGAACTGAACTAATCTGTCTGATCTAGTGTTAAATTTCTAGAATGTCACTCCATAATGCATGTAGGAGCAGCCAATGACACGCCAAATCACAATCACATAAAATCCTGGCAAAATCTACAGTATAATATTAGATCGGAAAACCAGATGGTCTAAGGTGGATAAACCAGTTGAAAAGATGGGTTTTTTAGTCTTGTTCTGAAATTTGGTAGTGGATCTTCATTGCGCGTTTGAGGCTGAGGCAATAAGTAGCAGAGTTTGGCGGCGGCCACTGAAAAGGCACGAGTGCCAAGAACTAAATCAAAATCAATTTATTTACTATCAAAAGGAAAATTTATATAATGAAAAACAATCAGATTCGTACATTGAGAATATAATACTAATGTTGAAATAAAAGTGAGGTGTAAATGCAGTAATTAAGGCAAAAACTACGATAGGCCCTACACTATACAGGCCTAATGGTAGCAAGGAAATACGGTTCTAAAATAGCGTGGCTCTCGAGGTATGCGTTCATTTCTTCGAATTCCATTCGAGATGCCGAAAGCAAAATCACGGAACATCTTCACAGTGGGTGAAAATAGATTAAGAGCAAAGGAATGCAGTGAACACACCCCGGACAAGATACCGGCTCATTACACGGGGGGAGGAATATGGTAGATCATTGTTTTTGTATTCCGAAAGTGAAAGAAATTTTTTAAAAAGGAATAATAAATAATAAAATATGGTGACACATGTCATTCAGAAAGACGGAGTGTAAGTAAGCTACTTTTTCTGAATCTGATAGTATATTGGATTGTGAGAACACGATACTAGAACCTTTTTGGATTGTTGATATTTTGGGGAGAAGTTGGAGGCGCAAACCCTCTTTTGCCGCTGGCAACCCACGCTACGCCACTGTGGAGGGAGATGGGGGGAGTGACAAGATTTACTGCAACGTAACATTTATCTAGCTCATATATTTTCATTCTCAACGGCACATACAGCGTAGTCGCTGGCCATGGGTTTCTAAAGACTCTTATCTCGATATATTCTGCTCAGCCTAAAAATATATGCGAGACCCGGTTTGCTTGTCAAAACCTCGCTAAACAAAGGTGTCTGTCTGCTTTTATGCGCAATTAAAACTACATAGTGTCGCTTAGTAAGGGGATGGCTTCATTGTCAGTAATGGAGGGGTATGAAAAGTATCCATTCTTGTTTCTCTTTCCATTTTTCAAGTACTTGACCTGCATATCAAGCGCACCTCAGTTTTACATTTTCGGGGAAGTTCAAGGCAAGCTCGACTCCTTTACAAGCTGAATATGAAACCCTTTGGAAGTAAAGTATTGATTCTTGCATGTCCGATTCTCCCACTGAAAATCGAATATTTTTATGGTCGGGAGGAGTCAGATTCCCCGCTGCTTTTTCTTATAACTCGATCCATGAATAATATAGTTGGGTGCAAAAGAGTGTACATAAGATATTGCTAATCTGGTTTCTGGTTATCAATTGTGTTTGTTTCTGCAAGCCTCCGTTTGCTGTAGTTTGGGTTTCTTATACATGTCTTAGAATGAACGCAATACTATCGCAGCTAAAAAGACTTTCTTAGTCCTATACTAGCAGGTGAAACCCTTGCTGCTTCCCACTCTGACTGATCTCAGGAGTCGACCTAGTCTCTTTGCAGATAGAATTTCAGTGCCGTAGATTGATACCTTGGCGGCTTAGAGTATTAGAATATGTGCTATAGAAGTGCATTACTAGTAGACCCAGAGATGTCCATGGGTTGGGTTAACCCATGGGTTGGGCTGGGTTTGATTGGGTTGGGTTGGGTCAGACTTTTCCATATTAATAGTGGGTTGAGTTGGGTTGGGCTGGGTCAGAACATAAGTCATGGTTTTAACAACTGTCATGTATTACAGTGAGTTGGGCTGGGTTGGGTCAAGTAAACCTATTATCGGCATGGGTTGGGTTGGGTTGGAGATCTGATGGGTTGGGTTGGACCCATGGACATCTCTGAGTAGGCCTACTACAATAATTACAATGGCAGCGGAAAAAACAACAGAAATTACTAATACTTCTACTACTGCTGTTCCTACTACTACTACGATAACTTCTGCTACTAATGCTACTATTACTACTATTACTACTACTACTACTACTACTACTACTACTACTACTACTACTACTACTACTACTACTACTACTACAACAACAACTACAACAACAATAATAACAACAACAACTACTACTACTTCTACTACTACTACTACTACTACTACTACCACCACCACAACCACCAACACCACTATTACTAATACTAGGCCTACTACCATTTGCGATTCAATCCAATGCCTGCATCGTGTCAAAGCTGTATAATTCATAAAGCTTACACGTAGTCACATGTAGGCATACATCAGATTACGGGTACAATTATACACAATGTATGCAAAATGGTGATTGGATGCCACAGTTCATGGGCCATTATATTTGCTCCGGTTCGCAACTGACAGTAGCGCATTTGCTGCTTTGCGATAATTGCGCTCTATAGAAATGTTCGTAATAATAATAATAATAATAATAATAATAATAATAATAATAATAATAAATAATAATATATTACGCTGAATCTTTATGTTCACTTCGCCCCGGGCGCTGACCTGCTTTTTGCTCGTCTGACATTTTCTCGTCGGGAATGAACGTCCCCAAAGAAATTGCTGCGCGACGCCAAGTCAAATATATAATTACTGGGTATCAGACTCTCTCTCTCCCTCTAACAGTCTAACTCTATCTTTCTCACTCTCTCCTGTCCTCTCTCTCTCTCTCTCTCTTTCTCTCTCTCTTTCTCTCTCCAGGACCATATTAAGGCGGGGCTGAGGGGGCTGTAGCCCCCCGGCCCATCATGAAAATAGGCCCACCGATTTTCGATATAACCTTTTTTCCTTGTCAGAACGATTTGGGAGGGAGATAACATTTTTGCTTGTCAGAGAATTTCAGTATAGGCGACGGCCTTCTTTTCTCAGGCCCCCGGCCCACTCGGACCTTAATCCGGCCTCTCTCTCTCTCTCTCTCTCTCTCTCTCTCTCTCTCTCTCTCTCTCTCTCTCCCCTCTCCCTCTTCCTCTCCCTCTCTCTCCATTCAATGGTTTCAACTGCATACCTTTATGAAGATAAAGTTATAGCATTCACTGACTGTTTCTGAATCAATGAATGTTTCTGCCATAAGGCAGGGATGCTAGTCCTCGGCCTTGGTCTTAAAGTCCTAACAAATTATAGAGTATTATAAGAAAATCTCTGTTGAATGAGCATTTTTCCTTATAAGCCACATTGGTGTTACGCCTTGGCGTTAAAGGCCTAACCCTTTCTCCCTGCAATCAGTATAACCAATATGTTATAAAGCCTAATACGTGGCCAAAGGGTTAACAAGGACGAGGCAATAGACTGATCGTTATAATACACTTCATAACGCTGCAATAGCTGTCTTCAAATGCCTATAAAATTACAAAAAACTTGTATTTCTAAACTGCGAGCTGTTGTAAAAGTTGTAAAGGCAAGAAGACAATGGAGAATACAGGTACAAACCCACATGAGGACAACGGGGCAAAGAGTGGACTTGCGAAGCCAGACGTTAATTGGTGAACCATAGCGGTTCTCATTTAGGAGTATAGATCCTATTGAACCACCACTCTAAATAACTGTTATTACATTTGGTTTCGGTTTCGTTTCGTATTCGTAGAGGAAAGTTCTCGCAGCGTCTTCTCGCGAACGTCGAAATCTCGAACGAGTTCTCGTGAGAGGTCAAGGTCGTCATCTCGACCTTCGGGTCGATCGGCCTTCGACGACCCGGACATTCGGTATATCCTTCATGCCCCGTAATAGAAGCCTTGTATCTGGCACACAGCGATGACTCACTGGTCTCTGCGACCACCTCAGCATCATCATCATCAGCAGCAGCATCATCATCAGCAGCAGCAGCAGCATCAGCAACAACAACAACAAAAGCGAGAGGATGGCCTCAACGGCCTCCTCCTTCTCCGCCAATTGGTGACCAGATAATCCGATGACTTTGGCCTCTTTTGCCTCTAAAAGGACAAAAGGAAAGAGGTCGCTTTTGCTTTCACTTCCCGCTAAAACCCAAGTGACGTTGACGTCTGACAAATCAACCAATCGCAGCTTCAGCCTAAGTCACATGACGTCCTCCGGGCCGCCAATTCAAGCATTCCCCTCTTCCACTCTCCTTCTTTCACTTTTACATTCTCTAGTCAAGTATCAATCGACTCTTTGTGTCACAATTTGTTTGGATTTTGAGAAAATATTTCGTTCTTATTTTGCCGTTGTTATCTTTGTACGCCACCTGGTGCGTCGGCTGGTAAACGTGGTAAACGACGACACGACAGCGCATTTCGACCCCGAAAGCGTCGAAGTCAGGCTTTTGTCGAGAGATGCAGCGGGTGAGCACAAACACACATGCACACACACAGACAGAATATACAGAGAGAGAGAGAGAGAGAGAGAGAGAGAGAGAGAGAGAGAGAGAGACAGACAGACAGACAGAGAGAGAGACAGAGACAGAGAGAGAGAGAGAGAGAGAGAGAGAGAGAGGGAAAAAGAGAGAAAGAGAGAGAGAAAGAGAGAGAGAAAGAGAGAGAGAGGGAAGGAGGGAGGAAGAATGAGAGGGAGAGCGAGAAAGGGAGAGGGAGAGGGAGCGAGAGAGAAATGAAAGAACATATTTTAATTAGTGTAGTTAAATTTTACTCGGCTTATCCACCGAAGACTGTCATTTGATTGTCTGTATTCGGCCTGATAGGCTACACAAAATTTTGTCTGGGAGTGTATAATTATATGTAAAGTAACCTATTTGTGTATAATTAGGCCTACATAATATATGTTTTGAAAATAGGGACCTCAATTTTTCTTTGCAGTGAACATAAAATATAAGAATTACGCCTACTGCTGTTAGAAACGGTATCGTAAACGGAGAGGATTTGACATGGAGTATCTTGAGGATATGGAGCTTTATTGGAATGAGAAAAGGTCATCTTTACAGACTGATCTGATGATTGCATGTAAGACAGAGGACATCGACGCTGGTCGTAAAATATTAGAATGGAGAGATTTTTACGGCAAAGGAGTAGACATCAGCGCCAGAGATGAAGACGGAAAAACGGCTCTTTCGTTAGCTAAACAGTCAAACAACGCAGACATTGTAGCGTTGATTGAACAGCACTTATTTCTAAGAGCAGTTGAAAACGGAGACATTGAAACAGTCAAAACCTATCTTTCTATAAAAGAATCCAATTTCGAAGTTTTATATCGTCGTTCAGACAGCGTTATTCTAATGCATACCACACGGATGAGATTTAAAGCTGAATTTGAAACAGAACTCACTGCAAAAGACTCAATCACTCGTTCGGTTTGGTTGGAGGCTATTTCTATTGCAGAAAACAAATGTCATGACGCGCACTACAATAATTTCCCCATTGAAGAAATGCTGAATCTGCTGCTAAATGACAATCGTTTCATGTACGGGTTTAACGAAGATGGGCAAACTATTCTTCACCAACTTGTGGCAGAATATTTGGAGGCTGATATTTCTTCCGGAAAGATGAAAACGCTTGAAATTTTGTTGAAATCCGGAAAATTCAGTGCAAACGTTTCAAATTTGCAGAATGAGACAGTTTTTGAAGTCGTTTGTAAAATAAAGACGAACCACTGCAGACGAATAGATGAGCTCCTGCTGATCTTTCTCAAAAATGGGATTGATTTAAATGGCAGAAACAAAAATGGAGAAACGTTCTTGATGCTTGCATGCAAAAATAAGCGCATTGACATTGTTCGAAGTTTATTAGATTTGACTTCACGTGATTTTGTTCTTGACATCGACGCTGTCGATAATTCCGGCGAAACGGCTTTAATGAAAGCGAAAGAAAATAATGACTCAAAAATTGTTGCCGCTTTGTTAGGAAAGAAATTAATATCTGCAGTTGAAGACGAAAACTCAGACGCAATGCTGAAAGATGAACACTTTCTTTTCCGATTAAAAGAATACGAGCCAGATACAGTTTATGAAGCGGTAGCAGAATATTTGAGAGTTAAAATGGCGGGAAAATTCAGAAATATGGAAGCAATTGAAATTTTATTAAAATCCTGGGTATTCATCGCAAACATTTTGCATTTGCAGAATGAAACCATCTGTGAGATCATTTGTAAAATAAAGCCTGGATGCAACTGCCAAATAGGTGATCTTCTGCAGGTACTTCTCCAAAATGGGATTGATTTAAATGGCAGAAACAAAAATGGAGAAACGTTCCTGATGCTTGCATGCAAAAATAAACGCATTGACATTGTTCGAAGTTTATTAGATTTGACTTCACGTGATTTTGTTCTTAACATCGACGCTGTCGATAATTCCGGCGAAACGGCTCTGATGAAAGCGAACGAAAAGAATTTTTATGAAATTGTTGACGCTTTGCTAGAATTTAGATTTATATCAGCAGTTAAAGATGAAAACGCAGACATTGTCAAATCCACGCTGCTGGAGTTCCGTAATACATTAGATATCTTTGTGAAATCGTGGAGCTCAAATCAGGACCTCGATGAAATTTTGGGAGAGCGGAAAACAAAATCTGGTATTTGGTTAAAGACCATGCGCAGAGCAATGGAAAATAATACAAAACATTCAGAAGAAACTGTGAAACTTCTTTTGGATTGTGACATTCTTTTAAGTCAAGAGATTGAAACAGGTTATTTCTACGTTGTCGATCTCATGATCGGAAGTCGATCGGAAGTCGACGATGACAGGAAGCTGCGTTTAATCGAACTTCTTTTAGAATCTGGAAAATTCAATGTGAACGATAGAGATAAATATGGGAGAACAACGCTAAATATGGCTCAAAAGGAAAAATTAATTTCATTGCTCATTCGTTATGGTGCAGATGTCAATAAAAAAGACAACACAGGAAGAACGCCGTTAATTTCGATGTCATACAAGCCAAGACTTGGATATGGTGCAGGCGTCAGAAGAAAAGACAACGTAGGAAAGACACCGTTAATGCCCATGATAAACAGCAAAGAAAGATTTCCAGTTTTTCGGACACTATTGAAAGAGGCGGGAACTTTGGTGAATCTGGACGAAATGGATTGTAATGGTCGAACGGCCTTAATGTACGCGGTAATGTCGCCTCGCTTGCTTGCTGTTGAATTGCTCCTAAGTGCTGGAGCATCAGTCAATTTATCCGATAATTTTGGGTTTACTGCCCTCCATCATGCTTTACATGGAAATATTAATGAACATTTCAAATATCCGCGAAGTTCTGAAGAATTGAAGATAATGAAGGAAATGAAAATTCCTTTCGATGCACAAGACCGTGGAGACTGGGTCTGGAGAAATGATGAAAGGACCGAGGAGAGAAGGAAAATAGTTGAAATGTTGTTGCAGAGACCAGATATAGATGTGAATTTATTAAGCATTGATAAATTTTCACCTTTGGATATAGCTGAAGGACAGATTCCAGAAATTCCGTCATCAATTAAAGAAGCTTTGAAGAAGAAAGGAGCGGTCTTAAACGTTTACCAGCCGGCAAAATCAGAGTCAAAAAGTGATTTTCTTCTGGATTTTATATTTAAGTTGACCTTAACTTTGAAACAACTTGATAAGGTTGATCATTCACTTAATACAACAAATTTATGCTACTGTAAAGAGAGATGGCTGGCTTTAATCGATACATTTAAGGAACAAATAGTCTCAGACAAAGACCAACAGGGAAGAACGGCTTTGCATTTGGCTGTCATGTCTTTTTATGGTTTTGGTTTTGGAGATTTAATGCTGGATTTTGCCCAAACGACAGTGAGTAAGTTGGTCTCACTCGGTTGCAGTGTCAATGAAACTGACATGTTCGGACGCACTCCATTGCATTACGCTCATTCCAGATTAATGGACTCGCTTGTCTTTGAAGGAGCCGATGCATCAATTAAAGATAAAGACGGAATTAATGCGTTTGACATCACATTTTGGCAATTTTCACATAAAAATTTCAATATAGGAAACCTATTTGATGAAGTCATAACTCGACCTCGTGTAACCTATTTACTTCGTCTAACGAATAATAGGAAAATGGAAATAAGTGTTCAGCGTGTTGACGATCGAATTCGTAAGATCTGGTGGGAAGGAGTGAATTATGAAACTATTCCTGGATTACTATGGGAAAAGGGCGAATATGGACATCGGCATCCCTTATCTCAGAAAATTACTAAAGAAGTAACAGATTTGATTAAAAATATAGCCAAAGAGATTGAAAGACTGGAACCTAGATTTGCAATTAGACCTGAGCTTGTTGGAAGTTCTAATGAAGGGACAAAAACCAAAGAACCAGATGAATTTGATTTTTGTTTTGTTCTTACAAGGATCAGTGAACTTTGCGAAGTTTCTCAATCTCCAGAACTTCCCACTGGATTTGTTCATCTAAAGCGAAACCCAACAAAAGTAGAAGAAACAAGTGATTTTGATGGTCTGTTCAGGGAAGATGGAATACTAAATACTGAAAAACTTAATTGGCAATTTGCAATCACACTTCACAACGCTGTAGAAAATATTGATAGTCAACTGAGTTTAGAGTGGATTTTGAAATCGCCGATCAAATATAGTCTTAATTCTGACAATATAAACAAAGTGTTCAACATTCAAATGATTGCCGGTAAGCCTCTAGATTTCTTTACTGTCAAAGAAATTTCAGTAGACATTGTTCCTTGCATTCATGTTGATGGATGGTGGCCGGACGACGCCATATCGAAGGTGAGCGATGAAATAAGGAAGACCGGTTGCATTTTTGTATTTGACAGTCCTCGAAATCTCTATCCTTGGGTTCCATATTCGGAATCTTGCGCTAGGATTTCATTCTGCAAAGCTGAAAGTGACACGATTAAACAGAGCTGTGACAAAGCAAGGGAAGCCTATATGATTGGGAAGAAGATGGCTGAGCAATCGCTTCATGAGAAGTGTTCCAAATACGTTATGAAGAATTCTTTATTGTACTGCATTGAATCTCTATCGCCATCTTCTGAGAAAGCAGCTCAACTGGGATTGAGTCTTGAAGAAATGAACTCCAAATTCCTTCAGATGGACCGTTATGTGTGGTTGAAATGCTTGATGAAATGCCATCTTGAGTTTGTTGCACAGGATTTCTGTCCGTGTTATTTTCTGCCGAATTTCAGTAACTGCTCGGTAATTGCACCACAACATTATTTAAAAAAAGTTTTCTTAGAATGGATTTCTGGTCACAAATCCACCTCTTCCCGACCTTCCCAGTCATTTTCTAAGACATGTAAAGACGCTTGCGCGTTTTATCGTTGCACTTCAAATGATATTTCCGAGTCTTCATACCAGTTGCCAGCTCCCGATCCACTCTGGGAACGTTTTGATCGAAAACAGTTGATCGCAAGTTTGTGTGAGATCGCATACAAGTAATTCAAAACACTCATGATATTGACATGCAGGGGCGTCATTTGGGGAATTGGGGAAGGCCGTGGCCCCCCAAGTAAATTTAAAAAATAATTCATAATGTATTAATGTGCAAAATATCGCAAAAATTGCCAAAATTTGCCCAAAAATATAAACAGATTGCAAATTTGCCAAAATTGGCCCCAAAATTGCCCCCAAAATGCCAAAATTGCAAAAAATTGTTTTTATGCCTTCTTTATATACACTTTTTAGCAGATTATAGACGCGTAACCAGTGATGGGCACTAACTAATTTTTTTTAGTTAAACTTTAACTAAACTTTTTTTGCAATCAAGCAGTTTAACTTTTTAAGTAACTAACTTTTCACTGTAGCAGTTTAACTTTAACTGATAACTAATTAAAAGCAGTTTAACTTTTACCTTTAACTTTTTAACTTTGACATGAGCTACTGAGCTAGTAAAACTATGTTACAAGCTGCAACGAACACGATTTACGATTATAATTTTAAACAGCAGCTGTCACAATATCCACAAATTCACTGATCGGCATATTAAATGAGGTTGTTTCAACGTTACAATGTTTCATTCCTTGAGAATATACCGCAAAACACAGACTGATCAAAGTTTTCATCTGACATAGAATCTGAATAACTCAAGTTTAACTAAAAAAAGTTAACTAAAAAAAATCAGTTTAACTAATGCCTTAACTAAACTTTTACCCAACTACTGGCAACCAGTTTAACTTTTGATGCAACTAAAAAAAAGTAGTTTAACTAAAAGTTAACTAATTTTTAGTTAACTTTTGCCCATCACTGCGCGTAACAGACTAATGCTTTGAAAAAAAAACAACAATGAACTTAATTATTACTCGTTTTATTATTTCACCTATAAATTTAATTAACCAATGAATCAGCAAAGCACTGTCCTAATTTACGTTATTACTGTGCGATTGCTAATAAAGTTTCTCTGTTGAGGATCATACTAAAACAGTTAAGAGTTTACTCACTGGTAGCCGTCAGTGGTTCTTTGATGTTGCACTTAACGTATAATAATTAAGAGTTTTTGCATCGCTCGACAAATAACAGTGACAACGATATTATCTATTTCTGAGAGTGGATAGATTCAGGGTGCGATTTGTGACTGGAGCAGTGGAGGAGAATATTTGGGGGGGAAGAGTTTGAGGATGTAGTTGTTGGGGAATGTAGCAGTGGGGAGAAATAGTGGTGAAGGGATGTAGCAGTAGAGGGATGCAGCTGGGCAGTGGGGGAAAATCCCCCTTCCCCCTACAAATCGCGCCCTGGATAGATTGAAGGTCTCAGTCTTTGTGTACTAGTTCTGAAGTTCATCGGTTTTCACATTGATGCCGCGTTGACCTATGCTCCTTTCTGCTGGTTGTTTTGTTGAGGCCAATTATTTTTCTCGAACCTGGACTAGTCTAGTTGTTTAGAATTGGTGCCCACTAAATGTAAGGCATTTAATAGGGGATACGGACCTTTCGGGCCCACCTGTTGTACCACCTGTGACGATTAGCCGAAAGTTTCTGAGACTCAGTGACACGATTTCCGACAAATATACAATGCAACGCATCTGAAGTCATTTCTGTAAAAGTAAATGGACCAACGTTGCTAGTGTGGAATCCGTTGCCATTTATTTTTCTCAAGGCAATTGAATATTGGAAACAATAGGCATCTATTATAGGAATAACAGCAAGACGGTAACTTTGTATACGATATTCCATATGACGTTGTTTTGACAAATTAAATTGTTGTTATTGCTGTTATTGTTATTGTTATTGTTCATGCCAATTTATGTAACGCCGTAACATAGCATGGGCCAAAGTCAAGGGTGCTTTACATTCATATTCCTTCGTAAACATATTGGACCAGTGTGTGATTTCCACGTTTCCCAAAGTTCACCACACCCCAGAACTTCACAGTTCTTCACTTCTTCTCCTGCACCTCCAAAACCGCATTTGGCGCTCCGCGGTCCTACGGTCCTGGACTTGCGTACCGGTACAGTGGCGGCTCTAGGATTTGGCAAGTGGGGGGGGGGCGTTGGGGTGGCAACTTCTAATCATGGGGGCCAACCATTTGTTGTTTAATGTATGTAGCATTAAGTATAGGGTCCCAATTGGGGGGTCACTGGGGGGCGAGGCACTCAATAGGGGAGGGCACGGCCCCCCACCTGGCCCCCCCCGGTGGAGCCGCCACTGTTCCGGTACTATTCTTTTCAAAACTGCATCACTTAAAGTATGTTAGTTAATGACAGCATGGAGTAAAAATTGATATTCATAGGTAAATTAGCACTTCGTTGACTTGACTGAGATTGACTTCGCTACTTCAAAGTGGAATTGACGATCATTTCTGCCATTGGCCAATTGCAGGCTGGTCGAGAGAAAGTCTAGGCTCCTGGGGAGAACAGTCACGGGCCTCTAAACAATTTTTAGGATCATGATAAAAGTTTAAGAAAGAAATTGTAGGCCTAATAATAAAAGTAGGGGTGGTGGTGCAACAATAATATAGCAGTAGCGAAAAGGTTTATAATATCCTCAAAGTTGCAATGATTTTAAAACAATATGGAGTGGAGGCTAAGATTTTAAAGATCTTTGCAAAGACCATAGTGGCCTAGTATAAGGCTTAGTTAAATACAATACTTTAGTTTACTATAAACGGTGTTGGAAAACATAATTTCATTTAATATTCTTCTTATTATGTACCTTATTCAGCACTAACAGTCAGGCCTAATAAAAAAGTTGTAAGCACATGTATATGCATTGCACATATGATTTTGAAATCAAATAATATTGTGGTTATAATCAATTAAAAACCGGCATTGACCTCATACATGCCCACTCCTGCTGCAGTCTAATTTCTTCGAAGTTGGAAAAACACACGTCCAACTGAATTATGTGGCTAGATTTAAGCGATAGTCAGGGCCGGCCTTACGTTTTGCGGGTCCCTGGGAGAGATAGGGTTAGGGTCAGTGCGGGGCCCTGGGCGAGATAGGGTTAGGGTCAGTGACAAGCAAGAAAAGTGCGTCGACAATCGCGAGGCCCCTCGGCGTACGCAATAAAATTGTGACAAGCAAAAATAAGGTCGTCAACAATCGTGGGGCCCTTCGACAGTATTGTTAACAAACACCTAAGGCACAAGACCAAGCACCTAAGGCACAAGGCCAAGCACAAGGCCAAGCACTTTACATTCAAACACAAGTACAAGCAAGCACAAGTAGGCTACATGTTCAACTAAACAACCTTTTCGCTTATAGGTTCAAAATTACCGCACGTTTCAACTAACATTGTCAGCAACAGAATCGGGTAAAACTTAAACTTTGTAAATTTTAAAAATATTTCCAAATAATGCACACAATTTTGTACAATTTGTAGTAGCTACAACTACAATATAGTCAATAGAGACCAAATCTACTCTTGTTAACCAGCACCTAAGGCACAAGGCCAAGCACCTAAGGCACAAGGCCAAGCACTCATAGTCCAAGGCCAATGCTAAGCACAAGCACTTGCTTTTTGGTACTTAAGCACAGTACAAGTCCAAGCGCAAGGCCAAGCACTAACAAGCCTGCCCTTCAAAGACTTTGCGCGGGCCTCTAGAGGAGCGGGGCCCTGGGCAAAGGCCCGGTTTACCCAGGCCAAAGGCCGGCCCTGGCGATAGTCCTACGCTAGCCGTCATAATATCATCTGGCGATGAGTCGCAAGGACAAGCATAAAATTACCGCTCATCAGAAACTCATTGACTCAATGCAAAAAAGTTCTGAACTGCCAAAGGTCAGGGGTAGTCACATTAAATGCTGAAGTACTCGTAATTTATTTTATTGAACAGTACAGCTCCTTCTTACACGTAGGCCTATATAAGTTTCATCTGGTTCCAATTAATGTGCACAAGGCTGTATACTTAGTTGTTTGCCCGTCAAGCATGAGGGGGAGCCTGGATGATTTCCTACCGATTTTATTCATTCAAATGCCTTCCAATATATTAGCCTACATATTTTGTAAATGCTCAAGCATTTTGTCAAATGACTTGTCTTTGACCGGATCATGGCTTGGATGAGTAGTTTGATGTTTGCGGGTTTCTTGGTCGCGATAACGCCACATGCATGTATAGTTGGCCATGTGAAAGCTGGTTCGCTTAAATGTATTCCTACGTGGCAATATATTCCAAGCTAGGCAGTCCCTACATTGGTTCCTATCAAGCACCGAATTAACTATAAAATCTGTATTTTGACATATAAAGCCATGTTATATAGTGAACCCAATTATCTAAAGACGCGACCACGGAAGTATAATAATATAATATTTAATATAATAATATAACAAGGTTTAAAGTGGTTCAGTAGGGACTGCCCTGTGTGAGAACCACTGTTGCTCCCGTCCAATCTAATATCCTGCTTCTAATATCTAATAGCAACCAGTAGCATTGCTGACAAGAATTTCCACAGTACACACTGTATTAGGCCTACATTTACTTCCTACACGGGGACTAAGAAAATGTCCTACAAACTTTGTATTTGCAAGTGCATCTGCACTGATATCATATTGCAGGAAGATCGACAATTGTGAATTAAATTTTTCATGGTTGAAGTTTTTGACTTGAATGATGAAGCTTTGGGTGATTCCGATAAAGATTTGAAAATTCTGTCTGACGAGTGACCTACCGTTCTGGTTACATCATTACACAAATAATGATTCGTGCTTATTAAGAGTAAAAATGTTTCTTCATCTACAACGGGATAAAACCGACGCTGAAAGTTTTTGGTTTAGTTATGGATGTCTCCAGAAAAGTTAACATGCAAGCTTAATCATAATCGTTGTTGCAATGGGCGTAATCACAATTGTCACGTATTTCGTAACACTCGTATGACTGTAATAATAGTCATAATTGTGCTTCACATGACGTTTTGCGAAATCTCGTTGTCAAAGATTGATTAGTTTGTACCCGGGAGTAAGCATATGAATTTGAATAATGATGAGGGCAGCATCTGATCCGATAGAATATAATCCTTGCAGCTGTAGCGTTTTCGGGAAAAGTAATAAATAAATCTCTCCAAAAATGCACGGCTATATCAAGTTCCGCTGTTTGAAAAATTCAGTCAGTGGGTAATTTCCATTTCCAGAAAAACACATAGCACATGTTCGACTGATATTCTATCTAACTACGCAGCTAAAATGAAAAGTTAAAAACTTATCTGCCGTCGTCAGGCACAAGGAGCTATAAGTAAACCCAATGTGTGTACTTGTGATATATACATATATATATATATATATATATATATATATATATAACAAGTACATTACTTATTAACTATTATATATATATACTGTATATATATATATATAATAGCTGGGTTTAAAGTGATTTAGTAGGATATCCTATGTGGTAAAATGCCGTAATCCACAAAGGTTCTTATCCATGCTTGGTTCCATGAGCACAGCGGGTTCCATTAGTTCAGCCGATCTTTAGCGAGCGGCTTATTTAGAGTATTTCTTTGCAGTATACCTCTTCTTCTGCGATGGTATTCAGGCACGTCGGAACGAATTTTCAGCAGGGGTGCAGATTTTCAGATTTTCTTAAGGAAAAAATCACATCTTAAAAAAACCTGGTGAGCAAAAAAAGGTAATCAATGTATCATCGCGATTCCTGACAAGCAAAAAAGGTCTTCACGCACGGAATTTCCTCTCGTATACCCCGACAAGCTAAAAAAGGTCTTAACGCACGGAATTTACTTTCTTACTTTTTCCACGGGTGCAAAAGGTGCAGATTCCTACCGGCCTCCAGCGAGTGCGCTGCACCCCCTGAATTTTTTCAGGGGTGCAGCTGCACCCCCACTTCGTACGGGCCTGTTGGTATTACCTCGTCTGGCGGTCGAAAGAGATGGTTGAATATTTCCCAGTACACCGCAACCTACCACTCAGACATTGCGCAGTCCAACGGCCTTTATTCATCAATGCCTGCCCCTTCCCACTCCTTTCTTCTCCGTTCCCTTCCACCATCCGTCGATGGTCGGAGAATGCATCCCTGTAGAATAACATACCTTGAACCATCAGGACGAGAACTTTGCACAGAAGGGCTTTGAGCATTAGACTGATGTCATCCAGCGATTCCAGTCTAACAAGATCACGTTTCGTTATCTGCAATAATTCTACAATAAAACAAATAATTGTAAGGCTTAGAGAGTTAGAGTGGTTTAGCAGGGTATGTCCTGTGTGAGAACCGCTACGTTCTACGATTACCCAAGTGAAGTTTTCATCGAATTTATTTAGGCTACTTTATCATCGCCATCGCCATCGTCATCGCAATCATCATCATCATCATCATCATCATCATCATCATCATCATCATCATCATCATCATCATCATCATCATCATCACCACCACCACTATGAGGGCGACATCGTTTCATAATATTATTGAGGTGCTGGACGTTGCTCTCTATATCGTACCATCCTCTCTTCTCTTCCACCTATCATTCCCCGCAAAATGCCTTTCTCGCTTTTTTCTTTTAGATTTTCGTCCCAACTTCGTCACAAACCCATTGCTTCTCCTTATTCCATAACCCAATCTTAATCCCGTCTCCACTCCTCTTCTCGCCCGTCCCCATCCTCCCTCTTCTTTCCTTGTCCATTTTCCTGCCATTCTACTATTTCCTTCTCCACTCTTTCCCTTCCATATTCCCATCACTCCTCTCAACCTTCACCTTTCGCGCTTTCCTCATTTCTAAGTGCCGCTAATTCTATGTGTTCACTGTATTTGCACCATCCGCAGTCTATCATTGCGCGACCTAATTAAGATATCCAACTATTTCTCTCTCTTCTTTTTGAAGCGCCGCCAATGTCCTATAAACCCGATTTGTAATGATCATCAACAAATTGCAATGACAAACTTTTAGCATGCAGAAATACATGATACGGCATATGATAATGACTAGAAGTAGGAGGATGAATAAATTCAAGTGAGCAAACATTTTAACATGTACGAATATACATAAGCGAGCCAGTATTTTTCCATGACCATATGTGGCGTTATCGCGAGCAAGAACCCAGGCAAACATCCAACTGTTCATCAAGCCATGTTCCGGTCAAGGACTAGTCATTAAAATGCTAGAGCATTTACAAAATCAGATGAGAAATAGACAAGCTTCCCCGTCATTTTGACGGACAAACAGCAATTATAAGATAAAGCTCCCACCAATCAGCTCTATTCGATTATTTGTTTTTCCATGACATTCAACGGACTCCGCGATTATTTCATTGATAGATTGGCTTCTCGACGCAGCCATGTATCTTCATGCTTATGTTTGCAAAGCACTATTAATTGCAAAGGAAGTCAACTTGATAAAGCTGACAATACTAGCCCAGGCCTCTGGCTCAGTTTTAGAATTCACATGCTATTTCTGACAGTCGTAAATTAAATTGCCCTGATAAATTGCTTTGAGGGAAAACAGAGGAAAACAATAAAAATCTATCTAGCGTACATTTACCAGTGCGAACAAACGAGTAATTTTTGTAACTCTAATGCAATTGGGTTTTTTAAAACCAGGATCTACAACCATTTGTCAACAAATAAGAGAAGTTCATATAAATCCGACATAATTAACGGCTGCTGCTATTGCTGATAAAACGGAAGGTAGTGTTCAATGCTGCTGTTAGCAGATAAGAGATTGAAGGTTCTCACACAATGATGAAGCTCAACATGAGAGTTATTAAATGGGTTTGCCCTCTGTTCCTTGGTTAGTACTAAACAAATATATTTAGGCTACTGTTAATCAATTATTTTAGTAGAATCTTAAAGTAAAGTAAAGTAAAATCTTGTGGATTTCTCTAGCGCCTTGGAGGCAGCACAACAGTAGCTGCTTATTCTTAGGCGCTCATTTTTAACCTACTAAATCAACAGATTCCGTAGGTAATTTAGTCAAGGTTAAACTTTAGGCACAGTACTGAACACGTATGCACAGTAAGTAGAATGGTAACAACTAAGACATTAGGAAGACAATAGGATGAATCAACAGGATTTTGTGAATTTAGTCATGAATTCAATTAAATCATGATGTCAGATATTGAATTTGAAAGACCTGGATTGAGATGATGGATTTAACGAAACGCTTGCACTTCTGTTTCTGATGATAACGTCTCCAAGTTGTCTGGATAATTGTTGCAAATTTTGTTCTCTTTAAGAAAGTTGTTTGTCTAGAATTAATAATTAATAATTAGTTAACTAAATTATGTAAAATCTCTGTAAATCTGAATGTAGATATGCAGTGGTTGCCAATGTCATTGCAACATATCTGTGTTGTGGGTGCAAAAGTCAGGGGCAAGTTATTACTTAATCAATCCCTTTCCTGTGCTTTTGTCAAAATACTAATCTCCCTATTGAGCGAGTGGGATTTTGGATACAAGACACCAAGAAGTATAAATTGTACAGTATAAGTATATACAATGTGCTGTTATTTATAACCCTATCCAATATCCATGGCTGGCATAAATACACTATTGGCTTAATACTTCTCTTCCCCAACGCTGAAGTTATTCAGCATGACTCTTTGGACCGGGTGGAATCACTGATTAGTCTTTTATCTTTGAGGAAAGACGCCAAGTACAGTATGGCCAGTTGCGTCTTTTGTCTAATGATTCCAGGAAACATCGATGTTGACCTCTATGATGCATCGTAATCCTCGGATAAATTCTGTTCATGGGCATGAAGTCTCAGAACGAGCGTTTCTTAACTTCACGAACGTTTTCACACGATCGATTACAGCGTTGTAGATTAGGCCCTATCACTTGTATCTCACATCCCACGTAAAAAATCTGGAATCCCCTTCAACGTTCGTAGCTCCTTTTATATTCAGTAGCAGTTTCTGAAGGCAAAGTTCATGAGTTCATTAACAACGGCAACGCTGATGATTAAATGAAAAGACGTTGCTCGCACACCACAGTCGCTTCCCCTCTATCTTATTCCTTATTCTACATGTAGTTGCCAACCATTACTTACATATACTGAACCATGCTTATTATTAATTTCTGCATACAGCTACAGTTTATTTAATTGGATCGTGACAGTGGTATTGTATTGGTAACAACGGCAATGAATATTCCTTAGGGGGAAGGTTCTATCCACAACAGAAAAAGAAAGAGACTTGGGGGTAATCATCCATAGAAGTATGAATCCATCTCACCAATGCATGGAGGCAGCAAAAAGAGTAACCAAATGTTGGGAATGATGATAAAGGACAATAGTGACAATAGAGGCCACAAGTGCAAATTATTTAAGCAGAGGGTTGGTCCAAGAAAGAAAAAGTTTTTAGTGCAAGGGGTGTGGACAAATGGAACAGTTTGGGCGAGGTGGGACTGACAGTTGAAACAGTGAACGGATTCAAAGGCTATCTAGATAAACTAGGTTATTGAATGCAGATGGTTACATCAGTGGTTTTTACACAGGCTTACTTAGCCTCCTAAACCACTTAAAATCACATTATTATTATTATTGTGTGCATCTGATGTTGAGCGACCATAAATTATGCATGTTATACACTGATTGCAGAAATATTGACAATTGAAGTCTGTTTCTCAAATGGCAACCAAGATGGATCTTATGACTGCATGGTCAGACGAGGAGAACTTTGTTACTTCGTTGGCTCTAACGAATTACAGAATTGGAATCTCGCACGTCGAGTGTGTGAAAGCAAAAACTCTACTTTACCAATCATTCGAAACGAAGAAGAACAAGCAGCATTTGTAACATATTTTGGATCACTTGGACGATCATTTGTATTGCTATGGACATTGGGAAAGAGAGAAACATACAACGATTGGACTTGGATCAATGGACAAACACTGAACACTGCAAGTGCGTTCCGAACGAATTTCTTATATTCGTAAAAAAACGCGCCTTTTAATGATTTTTATTTTCTTACGTTTTATAAGCTTATATTCGGTACTTCCATTTTTGCGGCGGAGTTTGGCCACTGCATTTTGTAACTAACGGGCCTCAGATAAAGATAAGACCGTCAGCTGACACACCAAGACACTACGACTGTGCACCGATTCATTTATCCGTCATGTCTTTGTACATATACGTGCAAAAAAACAAAAACCAGTCCAGCAACTTGTCGGCTGATTTACTTATAGGCCAGAGCTTCTGTCTGCGTCTGTCTGTTATATATTTAACTGATGGTAGAAGGACGTCATCTGATAGTCTTCATGTTCTTATGGCCCGAAAATTGTCCATTCTTTCCCAATATTCACGGCTCTGTATAAGCACTGGCCGCTTCCTATCGAACTAGAAGCCCAGAATAGGTAAATTAAAGCGACATATACAGTATATATATATATATATATATATATAACGTGCATATATATGGTATACATAACGTATATATTATGGCGGTAGGCCTGACTTTAGAATCCAACTATGGTTTTGTACGGTTTCGTGTTGATCATTCTGACTTTTTTCATGTTTCTTTCGGGATTTATTTTTCAGAAATATTGCGTTTTCAATGTTTTTTTTAAATTTAAATTTTAACGTGTTTAATATCTATGCTTCTTTGTCTTCTTTCAGCTCCAATTTCTCCTGATTCCTTAGAGAAAGCACATATTATGATAGAATGGTCTCAATCGAGGTATATACTGAAGCCAGAAAATCCTGTGAACGATTCATGGTATTTGTGCCAAAACAAAGGTACACTGTGTTGCTGTAAATATATGAGATCAAGTAATTTGGCGCTGTAGAGAGGACATATTAGCGCTTTTCTTATCATATGAGCGTTAACTTTTTTTATTATAAACTACAATATTTCTTCATCTTTTTTCTCTAGGTGCTGTGTATTTCTAGGCTTATCGACCATGGATTTCCACCTTGTTCGATCTTGACATCCTCTTATTACTTAAATAATTCAATGTCTTTCTCCACCTGAGTAAATAAGAGTCATGCCATATGAGATCATTTCCTCCGTTCCTGTCCATCGTGTTTCTGCCACTCCCAGGATGTTCACCTGTGGTGTTTTCATTTCTTTCATCACATTTGCTAGTTTCTCTGGGAAAGTGTTCTGACATTACAGTTTCCTATTCTCAAACTTTGCTTCCACGCGCTTTCGCTTCTATTGCAGACATTCATTTGTTAACGGTCGAGTTTCACTTGCTGCCCAAGACATCTCCTACCGGGCGAGAGTCTTCGAGTTTTTCTCAGGTCCTTTTTACGCCGTTAGCTTTCTTTTGTAAAATGTTGTCCATGGTTTTCTCGGCAAATACAGCAGTGATTTGCCGTTGCCTTCTGCCTGGTTTACTGTTTGTTTTTGCTCCCATTTCGCCATTAAAGATGCTGCATCTATGCTCCTAGGTGTCTGTGACAGAACCTTGCTGATGCTGTTGTCCATAACCAGAACATTTTTATCGACTAGTCAAGTAGAAATCCGGCGTGTTTTGTTAATAGTAGTGGCACCTCGTAAAGGATTTGACTTTTCGTCACGCACGGACGGTCACGACAAAAAAGTGGCTAAGGATCCAATAATGGATCTACATTGCGCATCCTTTTGCCCTGGGGGCGGTAAGGATGAGGACCAGTGTAATAATAATAATATAATATAATATAACAAGGTTTAAAGTGGTTCAGTAGGGACTGCCCTGTGTGAGAACCACTGTTGCTCCCGTCCAATCTAATATCCTAAACTACTGAGGTTTATTTTGAACTCGTTTACAGTTGTAGCCGTTACTATCCCCTCATCCAGTTCATTCCATCTGTCCACCACTCCTGCACTAAAAATGCTGTTTATGTCTCCCAACCCGTTTCTTGAACAGTGTCATGCTGTGTCCTCTGGTTCGATCATACTGCTTCATTGTAAAAAATCTTTCTATTGGCATTTCCACTTTGTTTGTTAGTATTTTGTATGTCTTGATAAAATCCCCTCACTCTCTTCTTTTTCCAGGGTTGTCAATCCACAGTGATTTAGCCTTTCCTCATAGGTTAGTTTATGATATCCCTTGATCATCTTTGTTGCTCTGTGTTGCACTCTTTAAAAGGTCTCTATGTCTTTATTCAGGAATGGACACCATGCTTGAACACAATACTCTAAATGTGGACGTACCACTGTCTTGTAAAGTCTTATTATTACATCCTTCTCTCTGCTCACTTTCGTTCTTTTGATCATACCTAGAATTTTGTTGGCCTTATTAGCTGCCTCTGCGTATGTACTTTCGTACAGTGAAATCCTGAAAGATACTATATCTCCCACTCCCTTGCCACTATACGGCATTTAATTCTAAAGTAAAAAGTCTTTTCATATTATTTTCAAATGTACAAGTGAGCAAATTAAATCGTTCAGGTATTTTACTAAGGTATTAATGACTCGTGCCAATCACGCAAAATTAATAATGCAATTTCAATATTCAATATTCAAACTTTTTTCAAATAGCCTACTTTCTATGAACTGACTTTTATTTTAAAGTTTACATTTTCGTTTGTGTACAGATCGTCAATGCAATGGTCAACACGATGTCAATGCAACTTATGGTTGCCTTGCTAGGGTGCTCCAAAAAAATAAAAGTCAAAAAAGTTTCGCTCCCCGGCGTTTTTCCCATTATTTTGAAGACTATCAAACAGAATAACAAAATATTTTGTGTTTATAATGTGGTTAAGCCTTGCCACCAGGCAAATTAAAAGTTGGAAAATGTAGAAATTTTGACATTATCCGAATCGTAATTGTAACCAATTGTGAATATTATATAACAAGTCTAAAATAGATAATGATTGTCTACAGTTTGTAGAATAAAATTGCTTACACCCACTATGAACAACAGACAGCACCATAGTAAGCTAACTTCAGTTCAGAGCATCACGCAAAGCGCTCTTCTTGAAATTTGATGTTTCACGTCTGTGATTTTCTACAGTCTGCAACAAGTATTGTTTGTTTTGCCCTTTGCAATTATTGTTCCAGCAAAGTTTGTGATCAGCTTGACTGCCCTCTCAGCCATATCATTAACGACCTTGCAATTTGTGAACAAACGTGGCAGCTTCATTATGCGCTGCATCAGTCACCCATTGGTTCGGCGGCAAGTGCATCCAACTGCTGTCTAAATGCAAAAGCCTGAAAAGCAGCCAAGATTTAGTGCCAATCAAAGTTAGTGAAGAGGTTGACAATTGTGGAAAAATTGGGATGACTTCGAAGACATTGGGAATTATCGTCTTCTTCATGTCTCAGGAATTGACGAATAACTCGCTTCTTGTTGGAATCTGACAAAAGCGTTGAGAAAAGCGCAAACAGTGCGATCTCTTCAGTGAGGTACCACAAATGCCTGTTAAGCGCTGTCATAGCAGCCTGTGCCACTTCTGGATCATATCTTTTATGCCACATAAGATCATTCAATAACTGAAAATCATTTACTGATGCATCTGCAGCTGAACGTGCTGACAACTAAGCTATCACATAAAAAGTGCATCAAACAAGCAAATGCGACACAACTTGTCCATTTTATCTTGGTTGTAATTCAGCTGTTCGCCGAATGCATGCATCTTAACACTGTATAGGATGGTTGCCATCCACCGGGCATGATGAAATGCTCCAGACTTTAGCCAGTGCATACCACGAGGTGGTTCTTTTCCCAGAAATATCAGCATCAGCTCGACACTTTCCCGATAGTCAATACGAGGCATAGCATCTTCTGAGGTATCGCCAGAATCCTCCGGCAAAGACAGCTCCTCACGAAAAAAGGCAATAACTACCGGTACTTCTTGCTGACGTTTCTGTATACGATAGCGAATGTCAAGCGTTTTGAATGTAAATCGTTGAGCAAGTACGCCCCAAGATTATTGAAAATCCTTATATTCAAGTGTATATGGGTTGGATGTTTCACCGAATAATTCCTGCCACACTTATCACAACATTCTTTCCATTACATTGTGTCGACAAGCAAAGTAGAATAATTTTCTACCTAGTAATGTCTCCAGCTTTACACAGGCTCTACAATAATTATTGTGCTTTCACCCCTCCAGCCGTGTATCACATCCTGGGCAACAGTTGCCTGGGTTGCTCCAGTGCCATCAGATATGGCCGGAACATCAAACAGTTTACCTTCTCTTCTCTGGGAGCTGGCAGTCCTGCTATGAGACGGCTAGTCTCTCACTGTCTCCTGGCACAATTTTCCATCCCATTGTTCACTTCGGTGCAGTAAACGATGTTTTTGCAAGAAGAGCCGCTTCTGTTCGAATTGCCTTACCTGCTCTTCTGGTACTTGACTTTGATAGTGCTTTTCTTCTGTTCTTTCTTGACGGGCCATGTATTGCTACGTTGGCGACCATGGATTTCCAGTTTTCCACTCTTCTCTGTTTCTGGTTTTCCTTATCAGTTCGATGATGTCTTTAGCTCTTGTTGCTTCTCTTAGGCTGTCTGTATACTTTATTCTGTGTCTCCCTCTTGCTATTCCCCTCTACTTTTCCTGGTATGACTAGATTTTGACAGTGTCACAGTTTTAACATCAGCTCCATCCTCGGAGATAAATGCAGCCATCATTGTCGTTCTCTGACCAACTGACAAATGTTAACTTATTGGCCATCATCGATATTTCTGCACTCCTGAATAGTTTTTTGAAAGCCCCAAGTGTTAATAATTCACGCCTGTCACATTCTTCTCTTTACATGACATGCAAACTCGTCTTCTTGTGATAAATTAAGGTAGGACATGAAATTTTCTAATATTGAAGTTTTTGCGTTTGTTTAAATACATTGTCACATCTTTGGCATGCTGGTGGCAAGGCTTACACAATTTGAATTCACCCAAAAACTTACATACTTTATTTACATGCATCAATGAATGGGGAAAAGGGCAGGGAGCTGATTTTTGAGAGAAAAAAATTTTGACCATTGACCTATGGAGCACCCTATTGCCTTGCTCCAAGTGAAAATGTTGCTGGCTGGTATGATGCAAGACGCGACTGTTTATCGAAAGGAGGAGATCTTGCCATTCTTACAGATCAAGATCTACAGATTCTAAAGGGTCGTAGATTTCAAAATCCCTATTATTGGATTGGTTTAAGAAAAGTCTATTTTGTTTGGGACACAAAAAGCCAAGGTATGTTGAAAGTGTTCATTCGCTTCTTCAAGACTGTTGGCATGAATTTACACTAATAGAAATTTTTGTTCAATCCTCATTTATTATAAATGGAGCGTATAGTACAATCTGAATTATCCATCTCTGCTTTTAATTGAATTATCTTAGTAGAAAGCATGCAATATTTAAGAAATCAAACATCTGAGTCAAGGAAGAAATACGTTGAGCAAATAGCATTATGGACAACTAAGTGATAATTAGAAGTGAATTTCTCATATATACGCATGTATATATATATATATATATATATATATATATATATATATATATATATATATATACTCAACAGAAGAAGTGACGTACACAAACTGGATCAGACAATCAGGACTTTTTCGCTTTACGGTGATTTCTGTATTGGCGTTTATGCAATGAACGGTTCTCTTGGCAAGTGGGCCGTATCAGACTGCAGCGCGTGGGTGCCAACAATTTGTGAAAGACGAGGTTAGCGTTTTACGTCCAAAAATCATATGAACAGCACATTGCAGGCATTCATATTAGTTCTTTTACCATTATTACATCAAGTCATTTCAAATATTAATTGAAGAATTAGTTTGAAACAAAAAATAAGTCTGGCAAGATAACAGTGCGCCGTTTACATCTTCAACAAAAAATCTTTTTATCTACATGTACAGTACATTAAATAAAAAGTAAACATCATATGTAAAATGTCCATTGTTCTAGTGACTACATTAGTGGCGGCTCCGCGGCTCCGGAACTTGACAAGTGGAGACCGTTGGTGTGGCAAATTCTTAGCATAAGGGCCAATTATTTTTCATAAATCAGCACAGACAGGAAGACTTGATATGGGCCAGCTGGTAGAAGGTATTCAGTAAGAGACACGGGCCCCCAATGTAGAGCCACCTCTGGACTACATTAATACAGATTCAGTAACAATCTTTTATGTCTCATTTACACTTAATTATAATTATAATCTACTATTCCATTGACGTGCGTTAACAGCCATGTGACAAAATCAACAGCAGCAGCAATAACAGTAATAATAACAACACCATTGAGTTATATATATATATATATATATATATATATATATATATATATATATATATATATATATAGGCAAAAATCCTGGTAATACTAACAAACGACATTGAATTCCCAATGCAAATGCAAATCACTTTTGGCAGAGACTTTCCCATACTGATGAAATGGTGTTCGATTAGACAATTTTCTGAGACATTTGCATTCTAGAAACTTTTTTAGAGATTCAATCACACGCATTTACTGTAATTGAGAATGCGTTATTGCTCTAAAAATTATTTCTTTAAAGTGCAATAATTAAAAATTTTGGAATAAATTGAAGCATAAAACAGAGTAACATAAGAGAACATCTTAATTATGTCAGGAGAAACTAAATCTTCGACCACAATAAGTTCAACCATAAGAGGAGCTGGAAGACGCACTGGACAGGATGATAATTCTTCAACAGTCGATGAGGGTAACCCCTATCAACGTATTCAAAAAAGTCTGCATATTTTTAATCCCTGCAAGAGGGAATAATTGAAGCTTAAACTCGTTAGAAAAAATTGATTGATTGAAGTAACATACATAGCAGCTCGAAGATTATTTTTCAAATAGACAAAACTACTCACTTTAAGTGACATTTTGAAAGCTTTCATCTCAAATGGCAAAATGCATGCATCTGTTTGGTCGTGTCTTCTAACTAAGGAGATTAATTACAGAGCTTTTTTACTGTCTAGGAAAACTGGCTTTGATAATTGGACTTTCCATCGGAATCACGATGCTTGCAGCCATCGTAATAATTGCTATTCTTGGAAACAGGAAGAGAAAATCGAAATCGAGGTCAGTAGATTAAAAGCAAACAACTAATGTTTGCCTATTGCATAAGGGAAATTGCATAACTAGATTTCACTAGAATGCACATAGCAAGCCACTATCAACTTTCTTGTTTTATTAGTAGGGAAATAGATGGAAGTTACTGGTCACTTCCTTCTGATCTACTGTGTACACAGAAAATAAGATCTCATGTTGTCACTAACTTAATTACAGTAACTAATCGATTTATCATAATCACCAACATCGTCGTCATCATCATCATCATCAGCAGCAGCAGCAGCATCACCACCACCAGCACCGCCGCCGCCACCACCGCCATCACCATCATTATCATCATCATCATCATCATCATCATTATCATCATCATCATCATCATTATCATCATCATCATCATCATTATCATCATCATCATCATTATCATCATCATCATCATTATTATCATCATTATCATCATCATCATCATTATCATCATCATCATCATCATCGTCGTCGTCATCATCATCATCATCATCATCATCATCATCATCATCATGAGTTCGCGATGCCGATTGTGGCCGTTGCGATCACCCTCCAGTGCCTCCACCGTTCTCGATCTTGTGCAGCTTCATATGCCTCTGTAGATGTTAATACGCAAACACGAGATGCTTAAGTCAGTCAGACAAATAATGGTGGTCTCTCTCTAGCATGTGTTTCCAAGAGTCCGAGGGCCTGTAGCCAGTGTTATTTCTAGAATTTTGAATGGGGGGGGGGTATCGGGAAAATCTGAGGGTGTCGGAATTTGTAAGTCTCTGCCCGGAAAAGGCTGACAAGCAAAAACGTTATCAAGTTCCAAAAGCAACCAAAAACCTTAAAGAGTCTCAAACAACCTCTGACGAGCCAAAAAGGTCACCTGAGCATAACAGTTGGGGTGTCCTCCTCAATGGGGGTGTTCTGAGATAATTAGTATGCATTTTGTTTGCATACCATTGTCGCATTACCAAATGTGGGGTGGGAGTGTCGACCTCAAATTGGGGGTGTTGGGGTGTTAGGGGGTGTAAAAATATCCCTACCTGTAGCCACTATCAATCTAACACCCGAGGTCTCCTTCTTGAATGTTGCTGGGGTGTCTTCGGGCTATATGGTGAGGACAATTAATGATAGCCGTTTACTGACTTCGCCCATTGATCCAATCTACAAAAGGCAAAGTCTTCATGCTGCGACTGCTGCGATTAACTTGTTTATATGAATTATTTCACTAATGAAACAATCAAAATTCTTCTTTATCCAGAAAAGAGAAAGAGGTTGCCGATAATCAATATCAAGAAATCCACAGAAGTGACACTCATGCGAATGCTACTGGAAACTACGCAGCGCTAATCTCGGGATCAGAGTAACACATTTTCAGTGGTTTCTAGAGCACAGCAAAACTAAATTCTATTCTATTCTTTATGACAATTTGTATAGCGCGGTAACATAGCTAAGGCCAAAGTCAAGACGCTTTACATGGAGCAATCGAACGAGATATTAAATAGGTGCGTCTTTAGTTTAATCGGAAACGACTCGAAGGAGGTGACGGTGGCTTAAATAACGGCCCCGTAAAGACGGGGCCGTTAATAATTAAGAAGAATGTTACATGAATATCTATCATATTAAGATCCTTATCTGTATGTCTCTCTGTCTGTTACCTTCAAGCGTTCTGATTGGTTGACTATTGGTAGACCGTTTAGTCCTTACGTCGCGATGCGTTGGTGGACGATGTTCGAAGACGACGTTGCTATTGGTAACAATTGTTCGTAGAATCGTAGTTTAACACGGTTTAGTCGAGTCATTGCAGCGTCAGAGGGGTGGGCGTGCGACGACGTTGCTATTGGTAACAATTGTTCGCAGCCTGAGGTAGTTGCGCAATTTTAACGTACATTTTAACGTACACAAAAAATACGTGTACAGCGTCACAGATGGCCACAGTTGCGTGATTTTAACGTACATAGGCCTAATTATTACGTGGCGCAGAGCTTGGCTAGGTGGCGATCATTGAAATGTTGTTCAGCATGAATTCAATGATTGGGTATTAGGTATAGGTATTGGATTAGTATTATCCTGCACTGCGAGCGAAGCGAGCATCTTTCTAGTATATCTTCAAATTCGTTGCACAATTCTAACAGACTAAATATACATACAAATTAAGCAATCTATATTATATTACGCAACAGTGGCGTCAATCTGTAGTAATGGCTGTGAAGGTCCACCTGTTGTGCCAGCTTGTGCTATGCTGAAGGAGTGAAGGATCCAAATAAATTACGGCGATTGTTGGGCAAACTCATCTGCCAACTTGACCAGATCTGCGTAGTCTTTTAGCATAATTCTTATTACTTATTAATGTTCAAAAATACAATTTGCTGATTATATCTATTATCTACCCAACGCAACAATTTATTAAATAATCGCACAACGGTACAATATATATTTATTCAGCTTTTTTGTGAGGGTCCAATGCCTTATGGACCCTCACCACCACATTTTTGAGGGTCCGGGCCCAAGGACCCTCACGGGATTGACGTTACTGTTATGCAATATATTATATAATCGATTTCATTTGGCCTGATACTAAAATGCCTGTGAACCGAAAAGCATAATAAATGAAGCAGATATTTGAAGAAAGCTGACGTATCATTTGTTGCATACAGTAAATCTACAACTAACTAGCTAAAAAATTTCTATAGTCACAAGTTAGTTATGCTCTTGACATCAGTCGATGGTCGCTTCAAAATAAAATAGTAATCCACTATTGTCAGATTCAATAAATTAGTATGATTATTTAGACCTTGTCATGGCTTATAGGCAAGTAAGAACAGGCATCTCTTGTGAACATAAAGAGCGCAATGAATTGCAGGTAGAATACATTCGCCAATATAAACTTGATTCTACTGATGTTTACAGGAATCCCTACGCAACCGTAAGCGATGAGGAAACCGGGCAACACTATGAAGAGATCCCGTAGAATTGGAGAAACCGACAGCTATAGAGAGTTAGCCTAACTCTAATACCAAAATAAACAGAGTGCTTCATGACTGAAAGAGAAATCAAACTAAAGTTGCTGTTAATTAAGAAGACATCGAACTGTCAGGTTCAGATACATAAACTATTCTATGCAGAAAAGATAAGTAATCAGGTAGTGTGGGGCCGTCCATAGAGTAAGTCGCGCTCGGGGTGGGGTCTAAGAAAGTGCGACATTTTGTGACATGGAAGCGGATAAGGACACGCGTGGCGTCACAGTTTCAGTATCAATAAAACCTTAAATATACCTGATAGGAGGTATAATAAAATACCTTTTTAATTCTCATTAACACTTTTTTACCCAAGATACATTAAGTTTTATGTCTCATCTATATTCGCCATCGTCGTCTGAAGTTTAACATTTGCTTTACTGCAGAAAATTGAATGTGGAACTCGAATATATTAAATAGAAATCCTGCATGGTGTATTTTATAGACAACGCTGTAATCAGAAGAGGTCCGAGATTTGTGTTGTACTTATAGGAAAATCCGAGATTTGCGACAGTTTATGACAGGGAAATGGTCAAAGTGGCAAAAATAGTATGACGTACTTTATGGACGGCCCCTATCTCACGAAGTTTATTGTCAACCCATTTTCAATTATAGGTGGAATATCATTATACAGCAGTGGTTCCCAAACGGTGGTACGCGTACCCCCAGGGGTACAAAATGGACTTCCTAGGGGGTACGCGGCGGAAAGTGGAAAGTCAGTGGAATTCTTATGCAATGATGTTTGATAGTAACAAATTTAACAATATTTGCAAAAGTTCTAAAAATTGTAATTGGATTTGATTTTCTCAAACTGCAGTGACAGATGTAGACCTTTTGGACTCCTCTAACCCGTCACCCCTCGCTATAAGTTTAAATTTTAACCTGTCCTATCACCATATGGTATTGGACTCTTCCTTTGTCAGCGAGGCAAATTCAAAAATCGCCCTGTGTGGATCACATAGATTTATTATTACTGGTATTAAAGTCTATGGTGGATCCTACTGATAGCGTTGACTTGCGGATGAACACTTCTCGTTTCGCCATCTTTTGTTGTGTGCGTATTAAAAATATTTTTTGTTTCTTATAAGCGGTTTACGGGCATAATAATTCTGCGCAGGTAAATCGGTTTTGCTGTTTTTCCTTCTTTCTGTCGTCGACTGTTTAAAATAGATTCAATGTAAAGCTGTTTTATTATTGTCTCCATTCACTTTCAATAGCAACATTCAATTACATCATCTTATTTATCCTCGCGTTGTACTACAATACTGTACATGTTAAAAATCGAAAGTGTGCTTCCTTAAATTTACTTTGAAAGTTAGGGGTACACGGATTTTCGAAAATGTCTGAAGGGGTACGCCGACCGAAAAGTTTGGGAACCACTGTTATACAGGAAATCTCTACAGGTAGAATTGCCAATTCCAGCAAGGGACTAAATAAAATACTCAAAAGATTTTCAAATCATGCATGGCTTACGTCAATAATATCGCGCCTCAAAATATCGCGATAATTAAATGTAGGCCTAATTTTCGACTATTTCAAATACGCAAAATATGTCTTTTTCGTATGCCTACTCACAAGCCATAAAAACAGAAACTAAACTCCATACGGCTAATTTCCCAGGCTCGCGCCAACGCTTGCGCGCCTATCATCCCGATTCGAACAGGACCAGTGGGGTAGGTAAACAGTAGGCCATCTGCCTAATCCAAGCCCCTACACCCTAGCTTTATAGGCCTATTCCTAACCCAAAAATAGACCCTTATCGCAGTTTTTAAGAGCGTAGACCTATGGAAACCTCCAGCTTACGATCGCGATAATTTGAGAAACGCCATTATTGACGTCTGTCATTTTCTATGCATCCAATAATTAGCAATTAATTCAATCCAATTAATAAGCAGTTAATAATATAATCTGAATAACAGGGTTTTGCTGTAGCGTTGAGAATTGACTCAAGTTAACGTATGCATTGTTAGTTTTAAGACATTGTTAGCTTAACTTAGTTAAGAGCATTAGGATTGACAAGAGGACCAACCTACTTTGACAACTTAGCTACAGTAATACAGCAGAAGAGACAGCAGGTCAAAACAACTGGAGTGAAGTGTAAAACATCACAAAGCAAATATCGGGTCGACAAAATAAAAAAATGTACACACATCAAAGACAAAAGAGGAAAATTGCATACACTAATCACTATAGGCGAACAACTCGACAGATGGCATTCTATTTCAATGAGCCTCTGAACAGAGATGAACCAACAGGCAAACCAAGAATTGAGAGTGCCAAAGAAGAGCTAAATATCAACCTTGAAAGACCCTCGGTTGGTGAAATAACTAGGGCATTATCAAACTGTAAAAATGGCAAGGCGGCAGGCCACGATACAGTAACATACTAAAAGAAGCCCTTAAAGCAGACATTACCACCTCAGCTGAAATGCTCTATCATCTACTGGGGAAATGATATAGTCACATTAGCAGAAGATCGAACTGCATGGAAGAATCTTGTCAGTGGCCTATGCTCAACAGGGAGTGATAAAGGCTGATGATCATGATGCTGATGATTGTTAGTTAAGAAGAATCAGAAGATTAATTATCCTGACGCTTTATACCTTCATTATATACAATATTTTATATTCAGTTGCTTAATATATTGATTAAGTAATAAAATATTAATCGCATTTTCCTTTTAGTTAACGGATGTTCAAATGGCTGCTAAGTGTTCTAATCATAGCATTAGTAGCACTTTGTTGCAAGGGTAATGTTCGTCTTTCCGATTACTTTGTCGACACGAATTATCTGTACCTGAAGAGGTGACATTAGCTATGACCTCTTCCAGCATGCTGTTCCTGAAATAAATTAGTACACCAGATTTTACAAATTAAATTATTTCAGTGATCGAAGCATTATAGTCTATAAGTCTAAATGTCGCGCAAATGTTAGTTTACACAAAGTAATCAACTGAAGTAATGCCAGTTGAAGAGCCGACCTTGTCGCAGGGTTCCTCTGCCTTCGTGCAATAGGAGTCTACTGCGTCCGTTTGGCAGACACTGCTTCTATTGGTCTTCGGTCTTCCTCCGCTCTTTGCATCTCCTCATAACAGACACATCCAAAAGCAGTTATATTTCCCCTTCTGGGATTTCAATCTAGAAGTTCCTTGCAACCGATACGAGCACAACATTCATATTTTCGTCTTGAGATTTCGGTTTAGAACCGTCTCAAGTCCGCATGAAAATAATTTTTAGTTAGATATCAGTTGGCACATCTTTTGAATAAAACGTTTGAGAAGATAATACAATAGTTAATCTTATAGATCGCAGTTTTGTGACAACGACAATGTTGAAAAAATTGGTTAAACTGCTTCTTACGAGAGATCGTTTTTCACACGATTTTTCGTAAAAATCCTATCATCACTTTCAAAATAAGATACAAATTGCACTATCCATAATTCCTGAGAAATGAATCATTTTAACGTTAGTCAACATTAATAGAATTGTTACTAAAATGAATACACCTCCTCTAAGCCACTTACAACTGACTACAGTGTAAAACAACCGAGTAATATTTTTGTTTCTCACTAACTAATAATTGACAAATACGCCAAAGTAAAACAAACAAGAATCACGTTCATCAAAGGCATACAGTATTCATTTCAGATCCATATTTATCCTGAAACGTAGTATAATTATATTACGAGACACGCCCTGACTCGTTACATCGGCCAATAAAATCGTTTGATACAAACAAAGCTAAAGAGTGAATTGATACCATTGTCACTCTGGCAGATTGACGATTTAATCCGAATTGTCTCACGGCAAAAACAACACAAACTACGACCAAGAGCAGACAGGCAATTCCCAAAAGAATCGCCAAAACAATGACTGCCTTCGGATGAGATAGCGAATCTTTCACATTATCTACATCAAAGGAACATCACGTATAACAACAACAATAATAGCTACTCCTACTACAACTGATACAACTGATACTACTACTACTACTACTACTACTACTACTTCTACTACTACTACTACTACTACTACTACTACTACTGCTACTACTACTACTACTGCTACTACTGCTGCTCTGCTGCTACTACTACTACTACTACTACTACTACTACTACTACTACTACTGTTACTACTACAACTACTACTTTTTCTACTACTAATATTACTGCTACTGCTTCTACTACTACTACTGCTGCTGCTGCTACTACTACTACTACTACTGCTGCTGCTACTACTACTACTACTACTACTACTACTACTATAATTATTATTATTGCAGAAAGAACAGCAATACAATTAGGAAGAAGAACACCATTAACAATGAGAAGAGATGATGACATAAGAATTGATTGAAATTATTCAACTTGCCTTCATTTATGTTTCGCGAATCTAGAATCACTCTCACGGAGTTAGACAAATAGATGTACTTGTTGTCGATTCCACTGTAGACATTAAGGTCAACGTAGTAAACCGTTCCATTTGGTATGTTATCCACGATCACCTGATTTCCGGAATATCTTCCGGAGTAATTGCTGCATTGTCCGGTAAACAGGGAACAGCAAAGGGCTTCTATCTTGACAATTCCATCGGTGTCATCGGCGGTCGATTCGAGCGTGAAGTCGACGATCGCTCGGCTTCCGTCGAACGAGATCATCTCTGGTGAAACGTTGAGCTTCGGTTGTCCTCGCGTTCTAATTTTCAATTCGACGACTTCACTTGATCCAAGGCTATTCACTGACCAGACGTTAAGCATGTAGTTCGTTTTCGGGCGAATATTCTTAGAGAAATACGCGGTGACTGTTGAGTTGTAATCTTCGTAACTGTAGCTGATGCTCGTTAGGTCAACAGTGGCGTCGCCGAGTCTCAGACGGAAGAATAGCGTCTGTTTTGGTGAAAGTGAATTCGACCACATTCTGTTGCACTGAACGGCGATGGAACTGTGAGAAGAGTAGAGCAGCCTGACGTTCACGGGTCGATCTGGCCGACCTGAAATTTAATAGCAGACAAATAACTGGCGTTAAAATCAGCGAGCGTAGCCAGGATTCAGGAATAGAAGAGAGCACATTGACATTTTTGAGTTAAAAAGTGTACACGCAAAAACGTCGTCAAGAGGAATTCTTGGCACTTTCACGTATACATATATAATCCTTCTGTTCTCCTATCTTCCTCCAAAAAATTCACAGCGGTTTTGTGAAAAGTGAAATTCCCACGACTGATCCACGCCAGAATAGAGGAGTCCGACAGGGTCGTTTTAAGGCATAGGCAAGGTAGGCACGCGCCTCGGGCCCCGCGATATATGAGGCGCCCGGACGGAGGTAAAAAAAGGCGGTTTGTTTGTTTGTCGCTTGCTCTTCTTTCTAATCTAATCCTCGAAAAGTCTGACATGCAAAAAAGGTCATCACTTTGATTTATCATTTTATCCTCCAAAACTCTGACAAGCAAAAAAAGAGGTCAGGTCAACACCGCTTTTTGGTCATACTTTTAATGAAAACCTAGAGCCCCCAAAGTTTCCCAAACTTCTTAAAACGGCACTGGTGTCCGAGCAGTGACGGCTCCACCTGGAGGGTCAGGGGGGCCCGTGCCCCCTATTGAGTCCCTGGCCCCTCAGTGCCCCCTCCAACTGGGACCCTATATTTAATGCTACATACATTAAACAACAAATGGTTGGCCCCATGATTAGAAGTTGCCACCCCAACGGCCCCCCACTTGCCAAATCCTAGAGCCGCCACTAAGTCCGAGCCCTTCCCTGGTAAAAATAGACAATTGCATTTTTCTTTGAATTTCTTGAAGACTCACCTTCAGGAACAACTTGAAACGTAATAATGGTTGAACCGATCGAATTCGTCATCATAACCGAATAGTTTCCGTAGTAAGCGGACGAATTCAAAATGAAGCTGAGTTATTTGTAGGAGGAATAGGAAAGGTCGGTGTAATAATTCGTCGGCAGATCCTCTGGAATTCCAGACGAATTGATAAATGTCCAGTTTGTAACAGCAGAAGCGGGTGGATTGGCATCGTAGTCGAATGACATATAAACTGGTTTTCCTATTTCGACGTTGAATTTTCTGCTGGCTGGATTAAATCGCTGAGCGTAAGGTCGATCTGAAATAAAAGCGCACAGTAAGTTAATTAAAGTAAATGAGAGTCCCTGACACAGATTGGAAGTAGCTGGCCACTTGCTAGATGGCGGCATTGGTTGAATAACAACGTGTAGAGTATAGCATTCTCTATAGACTCAGAATAGGTGAACTAATTTATACAACAACAACAACAACAACAACTACTACTACTACTACTACTACTACTACTACTACTACTACTACTACTACTACTACTACTACTACTACTACTACTACTACTACCACTACTACTACTACTACTACTACAACTACTACTACTACTACTACTAATAATAATAATAATAATAATAGCAATAATAATAATAGTGTAATACTACTACTACTACTAATAATAATAATAATAGTAATAATAATAATAATAATGGCAAAAATAATAATAATAGCGGGGTTTAGAGCGGTTCAGTGAGGTCTGCCCTCTGTGATAACCACTAAGTTTCACTCTAGAGAAGTCCATGGGTCCATATTTTAGAACCAAATCCAACTCAACCCATCAAATCTCCAACCCAACACATGCCGTTAATAGGGTTACTTGACCAAACCCAACCAAACCCACCATAATACGTTAAAATTTCTTATACCATGACTTATATCCTGACACACCCGCCATTGAAAAGGCAAAGTCTGACCCACCCCAACCCTACCCAACCCAGCCCAACCCATGAGTTAACCCAACCCATGAACATCTCTGTTTCACTCATCCATTCATTCACTCATTGTCCTGCTGTGTATTCTCATTCATTGCCCTCTTGTCCTCTTGTAGGTTTGTTCCTGTATTCTTCTTTGAATCATTAACGGTGAGTCTACAAATGACAAAACCTTGCAGGATGCGAATAGAATGCTATCAATGCCTTATTCATCTACTGTACTCAGTTACTGTACTCACTATTCCAGCAATACACTATCTGCAGTATGATAGCTACAGAAAACCTATCCAGCAGTTGCGGTTCCACCATGTTGATGATGGGGATGCATCCCCCACCGGGGTTCCGGATTACCTTTTTTTGCTTGTCCACCTTTTTTCCGGTGAGTTTTAAAAAAATGGTGGAAAGATACTGCAAATGACCTTCTTTTTCTTGCTTGTCGGCCTTTTTTGGCAAGGTTCTTAACATTTAGCGAGCAAAATACTACTAACAATGACCTTTGCTCTTTTTTCTTGTTTTTCTTCTTCACTTTGCATCCCCCCACCAACTTCCAATAAATTTGTTTCATCCCCCCATCAAGAATTCCTGGAACCGCCACTGCTATCTAGTGTCGTACAATGCCTGGGTTTCTTTTGAAAGCATTAACATTAGAAGCCAATATCATAGTCACATCCAATGATGACCAAATGCCATCAACCTCTCCCGAATATCCGAGGTATAGGCCTACTTGAAAGCCTCAACGTTCTACGTTATTCAGTAAAAGCCAGATAAATCGATAAAATCTACTCAAATCTCAATGAGAAGTGATAGTGAGAGTCGTCTCCCGCCCTGTTTGAACCGTCTTCCCGTCCAATGCAGGTAACATATCGGTCGTCCGGATATCGAACTGAGCTGATGCGAAGCGTTCGACCGTTGTTCATAATGGCGTAGCCAGGAACCGAATCTCCACCGGGAAGCACTGCCGGACCGCTGGAAATATTTCGGAATCGCGTGTATTTTGAATTGGCCCAGGCGTAATAGATCTCCGGTCTGTGGGATGCCGGTAACGAGGTGGACGTGAGATTGCACGTCAGTTCCACAGCGTCTCCCTCTATCGCTTGGTTGGAGCCTGCCGTTAGTGTTACCGATCCCTGTACGATGCCTAACAGTATTCGATATTCGATAACAGTATTCGGAACACAATAAACTACGCACCAAAATAGATTACATAGCTGGATAAGATGTTTACAGGCCTTGTCTAGATAGCAATATATACAAAATCATACACATATACTGTATATGAATAATTAATTGTATATATATATATATTAAATATTGTTCATGTTTTTTCTTGATCCACGTTTTACCTTCGCAGTTTAACGCTGCCTAAGCGATGAACGGCTCGATTAGCTTCCCGGTGCCATGACTAGATCTAGAGATGGTCACCCATCTAAGCACTAACCGCACCGCGCTCAAAGTAGCTTAACTTGGGTGTTCTGAAGGGAACCGGTCGCACAACGCCACACACAAACACATACACACACATACACACACACACATATATATAGAGTATATATGTGTGTACATTATATATATATATGCGTGTGTTTGTATGTGTGTGTTTGTGTGTGTGTGTGTGACATACCATATCCGAGCAAATTATGATATATATATATATAATATATTTATTTATTTACATTTATATATAATGTCCATGATAAATAATATGAATATATAATTTTATTTAATATGTTCTAGTACATATATATATACTAGATATAGTATATAATATATATATATAGTATAGTATATATATAGTATATATATAGTATATATACTAGATATAGTATATATATAGTACAGAGTGGGTACAGTGGCGTAACCAAGGGGGTTTGGGGGGTTAAAACCCTCCCTTGGTTGGTCGACCAGCAATTTTTTTATTGTGTATTATTATTCTGTAGGTAGAGGGGCGCTAACATCGGGTCTAAGGCAGCAAACAAGAGAAAAAGAAGCAACAGGAATAACAATATAGTTGTCTACAGGCTGTCCGCGCTCATGTATCTATATAACTAGCTTTACCAAGCGAAATAGTAGGTGACGACCTTTTTTAGCTTGTCAGAATTTTCAGAAGTTGGGGCGACTAGTCGTTCGTAACCCCTCCTCCCCCCTTCGGAAAATACTGGGTACGCTACTGAATGGATCAAAGGGACGGGTACCAGGCTGCGTGCAACAACAAACCGTATACAAATAGGCATGCAGTTGATTCGGTAACTGTCGCGTCTGTTGTTGAAATCTGAAGCGAATAGTTTCCCGAATCCCATGGCTGGACGTCGAGTAGAACGAGAGTGACGACTCCAGCTGAGCTGTCGTGCTCGTGGTAGCTGTATCGATTGAGTGGAGTCGAAGACCCGGTCGTCAGATTGTAGATCGTGTAATCGGCGATGATCGGTTCATCGTGAAGCGTCCAACGAAATGTACAGCGCGCTCCACGATTGACTCGCTGCAGTCCGCTCGACGTAACTCTGACTGCGAGCAGGAAAACTATAGGCTGTAGATTATTTTAACCCATTAACTGGGCAACTATTTGTAACTCAATGTAAAATGGACGAGCGTGACTCGGGGCGCCCAGTTAAGGGGTTAAAGACAAATTCAGTAGGGAACATCTTCAAACGAGTATTTGTGTATTTTAATACACTTTGTTATAACGGGCTCGGTTATAACGTATAGGTCTATAGGCAGTGGCGGTTTCAAGATTTCTTGGTAGGGGGGATGAAAAGAATTCATAGGAAGTTAGTGGGGCATGAAAAGAGAAGGAAAAATCAATAAAACTTGCCCAAAAAGGCTGATAAAAGGGATATCTCTAATTTTACTACACTTCTGCGGAAAAATAGGTTGATAAGCAAAAAAAGGTAATCCGCAGTTTTCGCAATATTCCCCTGTTGTTTTACTAGACTTTTACCCCAAAATAGGTTTCACAAGTAAAAAAAGTCAAGTGGGGATGCATCCAGCCTACTCGATTACAAAGTGGGCCTACCGCACTGTAGGGTGCCGTTTGATGCGCTACCGTGTTGGATGGTTTTGAATATAACGTACCTCGGATACAAAGTATACTATACTGTAAAGACCCGCTAAGAAGAACGTTGTAATGAGGTTCTTCTGCACTTTGAATAAATGTCTTCACATACAGAACACAGCGTAATGTGAACAAGAAATAGCTTCAAACGTAACGTAGCCCAAGACCTGTAATATCGGTTATTTGCATGCATTTGAATTCGCAAATTTGTGAAGCTTGCAACTATTCCCGGTCCTTCTGGGACGATAGCGAATTTAGTCTAATTCTGGGGTATTTTACACCCCTTAACACACCCCTTCCAACACCCTCCCCCCATTTGAGGTCGACACCCTCCAACAACAAAATTTGGTAATGTGAAAATGGTATGCATACAAAATGCATACTAATTAGCTCTGGACACCCCCGATATGAGGTCGACACCCCCAAATTCACAATCCTAGAAATATCCCTGGTCTAACTGCTTGGCTACGCCACTGCCTGAAATTCTATTTTCTGGAGAGAAACGTTGAGATTTTTACCTGCATGCGATTGACCAACAGAGAAAACAGCGAGCAGACAGAATAACTGAAAAGCCTTCTTCATCGTTTGAGAGAATCGATTCATCTATCTGTTCAGCCGATGGAAAGGATTTCACACATTTTATGATTCCACAAACGACAGAATCAAATACTGTATGTTATTCTTAGAAAAGACGATATTGTCAACATTGTAGAGCCCACCCCGGCGCAAGAAACAACTGGCTGTGCACACAGAACGGCTCTTTAGCGCAATGCTAGTAATTAAAGAGAATTATTCTAAAGCATCCTAAATGCCCCGGACTTTGCTCAGAACAAACATAATAGAGTTAAGCACGTCATTAACCGGCAGTGTCTACTATGCGGGCTGCCTGCATTCTAACTAAACCGCTGATTGGTCGAATGAATATGACCCTAACATTAACCCAAACCACGTGATTCATCAGACCAATCAGCGGTTTAGTTAAAATGCGGGCAGCCCGCATAATAGACATGCACTTCCTTATTAAACCTAGTTATGGCATCCGCCTTCGTTTAATTGTTCATTTCGCTCGAGACAATCTGTTTTCTCAGAAAAAGAACGCGAATGAGTAATTCTGACCTCGCCCTGAGTTAGTCGCAATCATGAAACATTATACATAAAATACCCAAAATACAGTACATCGCTGTATTGTGCAGCACGCCGTTTTTACGCTGTTATATTTCAACCTGGATAATAATAATAATTTTTTTAAAATCAGGAATCGGTATAGATTAGTTGCTAAGGCACCTTGGTAACAGATTTTGGCGGTTTATTTAATAATAATAATAATAATAATAATAATAATAATAATAATAATAATGATTTTTAAAGTGGTTTAGGATCAGTGTTTATTCTAGGCCTTCTCTAGGGGGATTTCCTCCCCAAAGTTGTAAAATTCCCTTCCAAATGTTTTATATGTTGGCTAGGGGATGGACCCCCCCCAAGTGTAGAGACTCGGACCTTGTCCCCTCCAAACATTTCAAAATCCCCCCAATGTCAAGGTGGCTAGAATAAACACTGGTTTAGGAGGCTAAGCAGGCTAAGCCTGTGTGAAAACCACTGTGTGAAAGGACTAAGCAGACGGCAAAGGATTCAGTCACACAGGATAGATTACATCGCACGTTTCGAAACTGGCAGCTCGCCAGATGCGAGGAACAAAGTCTTTCTTTTAGACAACAGCCCGTACAGCTAGCCTAGTTCGGCAGTGAGCTCTCCGTTGAAAACATAGGACATTCCAAGTAGGGTTTTTGCCAAGAATTTTAATAGACCTATCTCTTAGAGAAGCACTGATTTTCAGTTTATATCGAAAGCTTTAATTAACCGTACGGTTAAGATTCCAGTTTTATAAAGCATAAAGCAAATAATATTTCTCGTAAACTGTACGACTGATTTTGATGAAATTTAACCAAAACGATGATTCTCAGTGTATATCAACAGAGTTTGGCCTTTACAAAAGACTATTTTTCATCAGGGGCGTAGCGACGGGAGGAGGTATATCAGTATATGTACCCCCCCCACACACAAATCAGTCTACCTTAAAGTTTTTATGTGATTTACATGTGGTTATATGTGGTTTATGTGGTTTATAGCTAAGATTTATACCCACTCAAAATATTTACACCCTCCCAAATCAAATTTCTGACTACACCCCTGTTTTTCATCTAAATCCAATACAAGATTCCGGTAGTCGACTTGTAAGCTTAGTAATATGAACATAATCAATTTTAAACTTTGTCGGTGATCGTATTGTAACCTTAGGGACTGTCCATTAATTACGTCAACAAAATATGGGAGGGGTTTAAAATGTTTGACAGTTGATGACAGGGAGAAGAGGCATCAAGTCGACGTCAACAATTTCATTTTTTTACAAATGATACAAATATATGAAATCTCATGGAATACTATTTATTACAGCTGAGAAAAGTCTGATAAGCAAAAAAGAAGGTCATAGCCACCACATTATGACACTTGATGATCAAAAGAAAGGGAAAATGGTCATCATCGCAAAAATAATAACCATCTAAACTTTTTATGGGGACCCGTCGCTGATCTTAGTGGTGGAGGTGAGGGTCAAAAGTCTGACATAATTATAGGTCACTGAAATTTGACAGTTGTTGACAAGGGGGTCAAAAATTGCCAAAAATCTGTTGACGTAATTAATGGACAGCCCCTTATCATTAAAATCAATTTCAACTTCGTAGGTGAAGCCTCATCAACCCAAAGTCAAAATGAGTTCAGATATTTCAACAAGAAACATTCGTCGAAGAATTGGAGCACATCTGTAGTGAGCAAGAATTTACCAGACTTTAAAACTATTGAGACCAGATTTCTTGACATTTCAAACACTTCCGATTAGTTACAATGTCACCAGCGTAGCGAGGACAATAATTGATCGTATCTCGTATCCACGAGAGGGCACAGGGACAGTTCACCCCGCCGATTCTGCCCAACTCTCGTTGGGAAAACTGTATCAGTTGGGGGGTGGTTAGGTTGACTATCGATTTGCTGACGCAATGCATGAATATGTGCTTCAGTTTCAAGATTTGACGTTTAGTGGTCAGACGAGTAAGGTCAATTCCAGAGATTACTCAATTACGGTTCGCTTTTACAGAAACGAAAATGAATGGTCTTTTCTGTCTTGAGCTTTATGAAGATCGCAAAACATCGAATGACAAAGAAAGGGATAGAGATAGAGATAGAGGGAGAGAAAGAGCTTATGGAGAAAGATCAGAATATACATGTAGGACGAATAGCAATATTTGTTGATTATTAATAAAAAACGATTTTGTAAAATAATTAGTTTCTAGAAGCAAGCTTTATTATTTTGAGATTTTGATCTCCGTTACATAAGCATATTAGTTCAAAACCGTGAATGTCGATTTGTAAGCATTTAAAACACAACAAGTAACATTCTATAAGCAAATTCAGCGCATACAATAGAGCAAAACAAAGAAAGCTAATTCCGTTGATGACATAAAAATCTAATCAATCAAAACTAGTTTTATTCAGTCAACCTTGGCAAAACGCAATGCTAAAACAATATACTTATCTCAATACACACCTTGCAAAATGCAACTTGTATAAAATACAATGCAAATCAAACTATATCGAAAATTTAAATTGCTTTTACATTCATGTCCTGAATATATATATATATATATATATATATATATATATATAATAAATCTCATAATAAAGTTTTGTCAGTCAAATAATTAATCAATACAAGCTAATAGACATTTGAATTCATTATAATGATTACTAGACGACCTGAAAAAAACAATTATAACATTATATAAAACTCCGAATATGAAAAGAATTGAAAGTGACTTGAATAAGTAAACATGTTACCTCTGCATAAATGATGAACAGTATTTAATAAAAAGGATTGAAAGTACTGTAACGTGAATGAGTAAACATCTATGTTATCTCAGCATAAATGATGAACAGTATTTAATAAAAAGGATTGAAAGTACTGTAACGTGAATGAGTAAACATCTATGTTATCTCAGCATAAATGATGAGCAGCATTGAAGTAAAAGGATTGAAAGTAACTTGAATAAGTAAACATGTTATCTCTGCGTAAATGATGAACAGTGAGTGATGAATAGAATTGTTTGGCCAAAGTAAATTGTTTAATATGTTCCTAGCGCTCATGCTAAAATGTAAATTTTGTCATCTTCTCAAAAAGCAGACACACAGAATAAAAAGAAGTCACTCTTTCATTAGCATTAGCACATGCTAAATTTCTCGTTGTAAGTTCATCCACATTTTAGTGCAACGTTTCAAATGACCTTGTAGGCGATCTCAAATAGATTTGCGATCAATTGATCTCTATCGAAACGTTCCCAGAGTGGGTCAGGAGCTGGCAACTGACAGCAAGACTCTGAAATTTCATTTGAAGTGCAGCAATAAAACCCGAAAGCCTTTCGGCAAAAATTTGGAAATCTATCATTGTCATTCCTCATCCAACTCCAGGATAACTGCTTAAGATATTCTCTTTGTTCCGAATATTCTTTTCCAGTTGGCAAACTGAAATTCGGCAAAAAATAACACGGGCAGAAATCCTGTGCAACGAAGTCGAGATAGCATTTCATCAAGCACCTCAACCACACATAACGGTCCAATTGATGAAATTTGGATTCAAATTCTTCCAAACTCAAACCCAGCGTAGATGCCTTCTCAGACGTTGGTGTTAGCGCTTCAATGCAAAATAGTAAACAATGCTTCAGAATGTGATTAAATGGCACAGTTAAATTCCATGCCGATTTCTCAATCATTGTTTTCCCAATCATATAAGCTTCCCTTGCATTGTTGCAACTGTGCTTAATCATGTCGCTTTCAACTTTGGCAAATGAAATTCTTGCGCAAGATCCCGAATATGGAACCCAAGGATATAATTTCTGAGGCCGATCAAAGATCAAATTGCAGCCTAATATCTTTATGTCTTCCCTCACTTTGGATATGGCTTCATCCGGCCACCAACCATCAACATGAATGCAAGGAACAATATCGATTGAAATAATATTGACTGAACTGACATTCAGAGGCCTAAACATCTTAATGTTTGACGCTTTCTGTATTGCATCCCAACTATTCGTCAACATGCTCGAGTATGAATTTATTCTGGATTTTCGCATTTCCAAATTGAAATCGAAACTCTGCTGACTTTCGATATAAACCACGGTGTTCATTAACATGGTTCTAAATTGACAATCAAGTTTTGCAGTGTTCAGTATTCCATCTTCCTCAAATAGACCATCAAGATCATTTTCCTTTGTCTCGCCTATTTTTCTTGACCTTCTCTTTATACGCACAAATCCTGTGGGAAGTTCTGGAGTTTGAGAAACTTCACAGAGTTCACTGATCTTTGTAAGAACAAAACAAAAATCAAATTGATTTGGTTTGTCAAGCTTTGTTCCTTCATTTGAGCTTCCAACATGAACAGGTCTAATTGCAAATCTCGGATCCAGTCTTTCAATCTCTTTGGCAATAACGTCCATCAAATCCATCACTTCATTATTTATTTGCTTAACTAAGGGATGACGAAATGCATATTCACCGTCTTTCCATAGTAATTCAGAAACTTCCTTAGACTTCAATTCTTGCGATGGCCTTCTGTCTGGAGAATCACAGTTTTGAACATTTATTTCTAGTTTTTTATTATTCATTAGACGAAGAAAAAGCGTTTCTTCATGTCTTTTATATAGATCTCTCACTATATAAATGATTCTTGGTGATGCTTCGCCAATCGTACTATTTCCGTCGTTTTCTTTCACTAACGCATCAGCTCCTTCAGCTATTAGCAATTCCGACAACACTTTGTCAGCGTAGTGCAACGCTGTGCGTCCGTATATATCGACCTCATTGACATTGCAACCGAGAGAGATAATCTTGTTCACAATTTCTTTCGCCAGAACCCTTCTGTAATTTTCATCAATGGCAAAGATTTCTTCACTACTCCGATTCGCATGCGAAATAAGAGAAAGAAAAATGGCAAACAAATGCAGCGCTGTCCTTCCCTGCTGGTCTTTGCCTGATATTAGTTGTTCTTGAAATGTCTCAATCAAAGTCAACAATCTCTCTTTAAGAAAATCTTTATCATTTTCAGTAGCTGCTTTGCAAACGACTTGTTGTAAAGTTAGCCTGCATCTAACGTCCAGATGAAAATCCCTTGTCTGTGATTCTGCGTGCCTGAAAACGTTTAATGCGGCTCCTTTCTCTTTCAAAGCATATTTAATGGAAGGCGGAATTTGTGAAATCCGCCCTTCAGCCATATCCAACGGCGAAAATTTTTCAAAGCTTAAGGCATTCACATCAACATCTGATCTTCGCAACAGCATTTCAACTATCTTCATTCTTATTCCAGTCCATTCTTCATTTTCTCCGTACCAGTAGCAGTGTTCAGGCAGCTTTCCTTTATCAAACAAAATTGTCGCTATTTCTTTTCTTGACTTCAATTCCTCAAAATTTCGTGGAAATTCGTCACGTTCGGTGATATTTTCGCATAAAGCATAATGGAGAGCAGTAAAGCCAAAATGATCGGATAAGTTGACTGACGCGCCTGCATCTAGGAGCAATTCAACAGCATCAGGTAGCTTCTCCATTGTCCCAATAATCAAGGCCGTTCGACCGTTGCAATCCATAGCGTCTAGATCCACCGAAGTTCCTGCCTCTTTCAACATTGTCCGCAAAACTGAAATGTTTTCATAGCCGCGCAAGGTTCCTATCATCAACGTTGTCTTTCCGCTGTTGTCTTTTTTATTGACGTCTGCACCATAACGAATTAGTAACGATGCTAATTTCTCGTGTTTAGCCAAATGTAACGCTGTACGCCCATCCACGTCTCTAGCGTTCACATTAATAAGTCCAGATTTCAAAAACCGTTCAATTAAACACAGTTCATCATCGTTGTCTGTATCTCTATCGAGTATGAGTCGGTGAAGTAGAGGATAACCCATTTCAGCTTCTACACTGGAAAGAACATCGCAGCCCAAAAGAAGTTTCAGAATTGCTTCAGAATGTTTGCCAACTTTTTCCGCTTCAATACACATACATTTTTCCCATATTTCAAATTTAATTTTCTTGTCACGCCTCATATCAAAGCGGCTTGATTTCGAGTCCCACGATTTCACAAAGATATCCGAGGCATTAAAAACCGCATCAATCATTGATTTTACAATTTCTTCGTTTTCATCTTTAACTGCTGATATCAATTTAATGCCTGACAAAGCCGCAACAATTTCTGGATCGTTATTTTCTTCCTCTTTCATAAAAGACTCAATTCCGTTGAACTCATCAGAATCATATGCTAATTCCAAGTACTCTGGACTGCTTGGTATAACTTCATAAAATGTGCGCTTAGACCTAATCATGTCTTTTACTTTAGGAAGTAATCCTAAATAGCTGTATTTATGTCGCGGATGAGTTTTGTAGTACTTCTCATCTGATTCATCGCTTTCCAGTGACAAAGAGATTAACTTATCTATAAAAATGCAAAATTAGCGTGCTAGAATGTGCTTACACAAAACTATCAACCACTAATTAAGGAATCTAATACTTCGGATCTTAAACTGGTGGCTAAGTCTTCAGGCCGTTTGTGACATAACTGTAGTCTCTGCAATTGATGACATGATCAACATATTTCAATGAAGAAATTGTTACACCATACTCTTACATCACACATATCGCAGACGTCGAGGACTATCGGCGCACTGAAGAGAACCCGATTTCGAACAGAATCTGCAGCAGGAGACTGCTGTACTTTGAGCACGTGGCTAGAGCCGATCCGTAATCCTAATCAGAGGACCATGCTCGAGTTCACGATGCCATCATTCACTGTCCCTCAAAAACCTGGAATAGGCCAGTGGGTAAGCCCAGAGCAACTTGGACAAGAGCAATCAAGAAAGACCTTGCCCCGAAAATATCGGATTTGTCACGGCGTAGAAACGCGCTCAGAACAGAGAATTAGTGCAAAAAACTCTGGAAACAGCAACTCTTCATTTGTGAACATGCTAAAGATTATTATGATGATGGTCTGTTGGACGATGTGATTGCAGTACTACTTAATCCAGGATTGCACAACCTTTTTATGTTAAGGGCCAACTTTTTCAGATTATTCGAAGACCGCAGTCTCCAAATGCATGCTCTGTAATTTATGGCCTAATATATTTTATGTAAATTTGCAACTAAACAACGCTAATAAGTGGTACAGTGAGCTACTGCTTGGCACAAATATTAGTAGCCATGCATACAGATGGATAGCACAATCAATATATAATTTATACAACAAAACTACGGTTCTCGGACCAGTTGCAGTTGCTCCGAGGGTTGGGCGGAACATGTTGGCACTCGTGCAGAGCTTTGGTGGTGTGCCCCTGGAAACCCTTTCGATTTCAAACAAAAAACGTTTGGCGCTTTCGAGATATTGCTAAATTTTGCAGTTTCGCGCCTCATTTTTATATTAACTACAGTGATGTGACGTCTCGAGACACTGTCTCGTCTCGAGACAGTCTCGAGACAGTATTTTCAATGTCTTAGTCTTGGTCTTGGTCTTGCTGGCCAGTGTCTCTGTCTTGGCCTTGGCCTCGTCGTTACTGTCTTGGTCTTGCGATTTAAGACCAAGACTGTGGGTTTTTGCCACTGTTAGTAATAATGTTTTCTGTGGTAGATTGGTAGATGTCTTCCGAATTATGGGGCTATACGAGATTGTCACTGCTGGAACCAGGCCCGGGGCCCCGAGCACCTTGTGGCCTGAGGGGCCCTAGATGTGAAGATAACATGCTGACAAGCAAGAAAAAAGGTCATCTCCAAAACGTTGACAAACAAAAAAGGTAATCTTCAAACGTTGTTAGAACTTTGCAAGCAAAAAAAAGTTGCGCGCGGCGCGGGGCCCCTACGACGCGCGGAGCCCCGGGCACTGTACCCGATTTTTAACACATAAATTTAACTTAACTTAACACATGGAGCCATTCGTGAATAATAAACAATATAATATGTTTGTATAGATATATTTATGCCACATTTTCGTTATTTTGTGGCTGATGTTGATAAAAAATTTGTGAATCCTGTTTTTGTCTGTTTTCTTGATGTTTAAATTTACTGTCTTGGTCTTGGTCTTGAGCCCTAGTGTCTTGGTCTTGATACCTAATGTGTTGGTCTTGGTCTCGGTCTTGATGGTTAGTGTCTTGGTCACATCCCTGATTAACTAATATTAATTATTGAATATTAGACCATAGCAAGGCTCGATCATACGTATCATACGTATTATATTTTTCGTATCATACGCACGTATTTTAACGTATGATTCCTTACCATACGCTCTATCATACGTGAGCAAAAATACATTAGGCCTACATATCCATGAAATTGCGTCAATTATTGCAGTCTGTTAACCATTTACCTGCACAAAGAAATTAAAAGGGGAAACCTTATGCAAATGAATTTTAGAAAACGAAGCTCTCGGCTCAAAAAGGTCAAATCCCAAGGCATCTGCAATTCTGCTTCAAATACGAGTCTTCAGAGAGCATTCCTAGCACACACACACACACAGGTCAAAGATACTTCAACTACCTACAATCCCCGATTTCAGTCACCAAGCAATAAATCTTTAGCGTCTGAGACGCTCGTACATGTAGGCCTACGTCGTGCGCCTCGCAGAACAGAAGGCATGCACATCCAGGGTGCCAATTACCACCAGAGATAAAGTTTTAGACTCCACTTCTGTAGAAGAAGATGCGAAGGCAATAAATCTTCCATACGAACAGGCGATTACCGCCAAAACTGAAATGCAATATATCGGGTAGATCAGCGGTTCTCAACCTGTGGGTCGCGATCCCAACAGAGATCGAATGACGATTTGCCAGGGGTCGTCTGAGACCATCGGAAATATGGGGTAGTCTCTTTTCTGATGCACAAAACTTGATATTGTAGGCCGACAAAATTTCCCCATAGGTAGTCACTGGTTTTGTTTACTATCATTTTCATTCGAGGATAGACATTGCAGACAACTGAATCAGAATTATAATTATTTCGAATATTTTAATTGTCATAGCATTAATATTTTTAGCAGTTTACTTTATGAACGAAAATAAGTTTCCGGTTGGGGGTCGTCACATCATGGGTCGCGGCACTATAAATTATATTTTAAAGTTATTTGACTCAACTTACCCTTTTAAAAGCGCGAACTGTTACTTTCAGAATAATGATATAAATATCTACTCAACATCAATATCCGGAAGTTAGGAACCGTCCATTAATGACGTCACGCACTTAGGAGAAGAGGGTTCAAACTTCAAACATTTGTGACGATGTGTGACGACGGGGGAGGGGTTTCCTGAAATGTGACATCATATAATACTAAATATTTTATTAATACCGCAATGCTATGTTACCGCAAAGTTTAACGTATTTCACACTTATAGTTCATTTTTAAAGAAAAATTTGATTTTTTCTAAATTTCGCTTCAACTAGTCTATAATAATTATAATGAGTAGGCCTATTTTCAAACGAATTCATTGCAATACCTGCTTCATTCAAGAAAGTCAATTGAAACATTAATTTAGACATTAAAAATAGGGGGTGTTAACGCGTTGTAACGTAATTTTTAGGGGTCTGACTTTTTGTGAAGACTTGTGACGAGGGGAGGGGTAAAAACTGCCCAAAATCGCGTGACGTCATTTATGAACGGCCCCTTACAGTGACGTGGCGTGACGTCGCAATTGATATTGCTCGCTAAGTAAGCAAACTATAAGTAACCGAGCAGACTTATAAAATACGCGTATCATACGCGTAATTTATTATTTTATTCATACGCCCGTATTTTTGCGTATTTTATTGTGTCATACGCGTATGATCGAGCATTGGACCATAGTCATTTGAGTGACTACGGTGTTCGTGTTCGCGATATGTGGCTCCACTTTTAGGCTTTGCCTAATTTTAAAGTTACATTTGGAATATTTGTGAAGTAAAAACCTCTACTCTCTGTCGGGGCCATTTGGCCGCCAGGTGTCATGTCAAGGATATTTTTACACCACTAACATCCCCAACACCCCTCCCCAATCTCAGCTATGGAATGACCTTTTTTGCTTGCCAGACTTTTTGGCGGGGACCCCCAGAATTTACTGACACCCCCCAATTGATAATCCTAGAAATAACCCTGGACCACGCGCACTGCGCAATCCACTGCTACGCCACTGAGCAGCAGAGATGGGCACAATTAGACAAAAATCTAATCAGTTAGAATTAGAATTAGTTGCTTCTAGCACCTAATTGATTAGCATTAGAATTAGTTCTACACTTTGTTCAATTAATTAGAATTAGCATTAGCTGCTGTCTAATCAATTAGAATTACAATTAGATTGTCGATGTTCGCGATACAGTTGACACACCACGCAACCATGGTCATCTCAGCGTTATACTATGAGCATGCGTTTCAACATTATTCTCAGCCTGCCTCGGATGGCTAATTGTCATGTAATTAAAAAAATAATTAGAATTAGCAGGTAAATTCTAATTGATTAGAATTATGATTAGCTGATAAAATTTGCCAATTGATTACAATTAGAATTAGCTGGTCATCTAATCGATTAGCTAATCAATTACTTCCTAATTGATTAATTACCCATATCTGCTGAGCAGGCTCCTATAGATCAACATTATGATAAGTCTTGAGAGTAAGCAAATATGTAAGTAAAATCTCGTTAATTTCTATAGCGCTTTCAAAAGAAGCACAACAGTAGCTTCTTATCCATTAATTATTCCTTGGTGCTTAAAAATCATTTCCTCCATAGCTGTAAATTCCCAACCACGATGACCCTTTGGATTAAATGACCCCTGTATGAATGACCCTCACCTTTGGCTATGGCTTCTTCATACGAAGATTAAGCGCTTAGGAATAAGGAGCTACTTCGGTTCTGCTTTTGAAATTATTTGCTTACTCACTTACTTACTTAAAAGGATAGTGTTTAATTTGTCGGAATGTTGGATGGATTCTACACCATGTCTTTATACCTGGATTTATATTGCGCTTCCATCAGTAGTCTATAACTTCTATAAGTGATCCTATTAAATGTTGAATACTTACGTGAACCATAAAATTGTTCCGATTTTCCAAATGTTTTCATTTCTGACCCTAGTATATCTACCGTTCGCACACGTCGTTTGGGTGCACGTGGACGCATCTTCACAACAGATGGATGCCATTTGAAGATGTCATTGGAATCACAATCTGAATCTGTCAAAATTAATGCAAGCATAGGCCTATCTTGCATCGTCGTCAAATAATATAACAGATAATTAAAAATGAAATTTGCTATAAATGATACTCAAATAAGAAGATATATTGCTTTTAGAAAACAACCTGTTAAACGCGCTTATGCAGTCGCATATTTATCAGATTTTGTAACGCGCCATATTTTCTTCCCTTTTTCCGCATCAATCACCTGTTTGAAGCCATATCAGTCTCGGTTCAGTTCAGATTAGTAGCATCATTTAGCTTATTAACAGTTTACGTAACGGCGTTGAAAGCAAAATATTCCCCCCCCCACTTTTTTTCCGGGCGCACGCTGCGCCCGCTTTAAATAGGGATAGAAGCCCCTGCTTGGATCCACCTTCTGCTTAAACATTATCTAATAGGAAGAACTCAGTTTTTGATGAATTTAGAATAAGCTTATTTCAATCTATACATCTTCCCTCATAGACCCTATAGAAAATTTTTCTTCTCCAATAGAGTCATCGATACGTGGAGTAATCTAAGTGATGAAATTGCAAAAGCACAAACCATAAACCCCTTCAGAAAGAAATTAGACAACCACTGCTTCGCTAAATTTGTCACATTCTGTAACTGTTCATCCTGTTCCCACCCCTCCCCGAAAATCGCAACCAAATCTGCCTGGAAATGCATGCTTGCTAACACCTAAACCTTGTATAAATAATAGTTTACAGTTGTATTCATCTAATATATTTAAATTGTTCCCTAGTTACATAGTTACGTAGTTATAAAGTCATGCTTGGGCGCAGGTCAGAGTTAACCTTCTGCGTGCCTTTGGAACACTCACTTCGTTTTACTTACTTGTTATATTTACGACATATTACTAAATTTACGTGGTGGTCCAATAAATGTTTATCTATCTATCTATATATCTATCTATCTATCTATCTATCTGTCTGTCTGTCTGTCTGTCTGTCTGTCTGTCTGTCTGTCTGTCTGTCTGTCTGCCTGTCTGTCTGTCTGTCTGTCTGTCTGTCTGTCTGTCTGTCTGTCTGTCTATCTATCTATCTATCTATCTATCTATCTATCTATCTATCTATCTATCTATCTATCTATCTATCTATCTATCTATCTATCTATCTATCTATCTATCTATCTATCTATCTATCTATCTATCTATCTATCTATCTATCTATCTATCTATCTATCTATCTATCTATCTATCTATCTATCTATCTATCTATCTATCTATCTATCTATCTATCTATCTATCTATCTATCTATCTATCTATCTATCTATCTATCTATCTATCTATCTATCTATCTATCTATCTATCTATCTATCTATCTATCTATCTATCTATCTATCTATCTATCTATCTATCTATCTATCTATCTATCTATCTATCTATCTATCTATCTATCTATCTATCTATCTATCTATCTATCTATCTATCTATCTATCTATCTATCTATCTATCTATCTATCTATCTATCTATCTATCTATCTATCTATCTATCTATCTATCTATCTATCTCTATCTGTCTGTCTGTCTGTCTGTCTATCTATCTATCTATCTATCTATTTATCTTTATATCTTTCTATCTATCTTTCTATTTATCTATCTATCTATCTATCTATTCAATCTCGGGTGAAGAAATGAGTTTCATTATGGGGAATAAATAAATGAGTTATGAAAATATGAATAATTGTGTAAGAAGAAATTACCTTCTGATGCGGGATGAGCATCTCTTTGTTTTGACTGCTTGTTATCTTCTAGGTCGCATTGTACCTCAGCATTGTGCACTGACTTTGAATGATGTCTTCTAATCTTACTTTCATCTTGGATCCAATCTAAGTAATGCAATTACAACACTTTTTAAATGCTCAAATGAAGGAGTCATTGTTTCTGCAGCCATAAATTCTTCATCAGACAAGAGGCCTCCGCCATGATGTGCGTCATATGGATTGTGTGATCATTTCACATGAAAATTCTGGCAAATTATTCTGCCGAAAGTGCTGCCATTTCATATGCTTTGCATGTTATGTACATTTCTCAAATTTAGACGTTGGCGTTAGAAATATAAGTATTTCATAGCAGTGAACAGTAATGCCACGCTAATAAGAGAAATTATGTAGGGAGAAACGTATTGAGGACAACGCCTGTGTCCTTGTAAGTCAATGCAATTGGACTTGTGCGTTGTGCCCACACTGCATGCGTAGTTTGTCAAATTGGAAGCTGACAAGAAGATCAGTATAACAACTGCCTCAACTACTTCCATCAAACCATCTCCTTCAATCACACGTCAACGTCACATTTAATGTGTATGTGTGCCGTTCTTGTCAGCTTCCAATTTGTATGCGTCCTGTAGACAAACTACGCATGCAGTGTGGGCACAACGCACAAGTCCAATTATAATATATTAACATATTAACTTACAAGGACACAGGCATTGTCCTCAATACGTTTCTCCCTACATAATTTCTCTTATTAGCGTGGCAGCATTACTGTTCACTGCTATGAAATAGGGCCTACTTATATTTCCTACAGAGGCGTCATTTGGAGGGGCTGAGGGCCGTGCCCCCAAGGAAATGAAAATATTAATTTCTAATGTATTAATGTGCAAAAAATTGCAAAAATTGCCAAAAAATATAAAAAATTGCAAATTTTTTGCAAGTTTTCCAACATTGGCCCTAAAATTTGCCAAAATTGCTCAAAATTTGCAAAAAAATGCAAAAAATTTGCAAAAATTGCAAAAATGCCTAAAATTTGCCCAAAATTAATGAAACATTTGCAAAAAAATTTTTTCTCGCTCCCAAGAAAAGTGTGAAATGACGCCACTGATTCCAACTAAAAATGTCTTTGCTTGATGTCATTCTTTAATCATACTTCTCATCTGTTAAATGTTAAAGCAGGTAATAATAATAATAATAATAATAATAATAATAATAATAATAATAATAATAAATAATAATAATAATAATAATAATAATAATAATGCGCTTTTATAATACCAGTTAGAAAATTCAAGGGTATCAATCGATGGTACTCAAAATCTTTTCGTAAAGGACTAGGTAATTCCAGAGATCAATCACAACGTGAAACAGCAAGGCAAAGCTATGAATGATATGGTAATGTAAAGAGATGTGTTTTAGGCCTAGGTCTGAAAATACTCGTTTCTATGGGAGGTCTGGCAGCGGAGAAGAGAGAGTTCCTGATTTCTGGACCTGCTAACAGAAATGGAGCCAGGGTTAATCGACATTTTCGTGGAAAAGTCTTCGACGAATCAATTGAGGTCGTAAAACCACGTAATCTCTTTTATCATGCTACAGTACATGTACCTACACCTGTCCCCTAATTTCTCAACGGTTTTGCGCAAATCCCACCACCAGTCCCAGTCTGAATAGGGGGACCTGGACCCCGTGCTCCACATGTGGCTAGGCCAATGTCTGCTACAAAACATTTTCACATGACCAAATAGGGTCTGATTGTTCCAAACCGAATGGACGGAGAAATATAAACCTAGCTTTGTTTCTATCAACAGAACCGAGCTGTTTGTCAGTATCATGTACATGCGTCAGTAGTTGGATATCTTTAGATATCTTTAAACGTCACGGTTGTTCACGGATATAGTTTCATTTTGGATCGAATCTGAATAGTCAATTAATTTTCATCAACATTATGCGCAAAAAGTTTTCAATAAGGATACATGAAACAATTGAAAATACAGTATGTAATGGAATCGTATTGATTAAATGGAAAGTGTCCATACACAACAATTGCATGGAGATACATGTAATTTTCTTTGTTTTGTATAATTATCATAACTTGAAATTTCATGCTTGAAATGCCTACCGTCTATTCCTGTTGCTTTCTCAAGGGCAAGTACTTCTTCTTCATCGATGCTGATTTCAGCCCGAATTCCATCGATATTATCAGGTTCAATCGTCAACAGAAGTCGATTTAGGATGGATGTTAAGATATTTTGTAATTCGTTTGAATTGAAAGCCTCGATAAACGTCTCCATGTTATTTGTCTTGCGACAATATATAAACACCTCGATGCTATTTCCTTCTCGCACAGCAATTGGATAAAGACCAATTTCATTCAATTGAGACAGCTGAGCGTGATCCTCAGCAACTGCTGTGTTGAAAGCTGCAGATAATTGTCCATCTAGATCAGTCCGTGACGTATTAAGGTGAATTCCTAGAGCTTCGCCTATGATTAAAGAACAGAAAGTTCTTTAAATTACAAATATTTACCATGTAAATACTTTCTCATTAGTAGCGACAGAATTGTTGAGCTAAGCAATCCATTAGACTACGAAAACATCATAGGATATATTAACAAGCAACCAGGTTGTAAATTTGAGAGATTTTTACGCAGTCGAATCTTAACCAACGATAGTGTAGCGAAACTGGAGTGTGGCCGAAGTGTTACAGCTCGCGATTCGCCTTTAAATCAGACCCGGCAGTACGTATGTTCAGTGTTGCAGAGTACGTGTACTGTCATGCTACTGTCACAATCAGAGATGTCCATGAGTTGGATTAACCCATGGGTTGGGTTGGATTGGGTTGGGTCAGACTTTTCCATATTAATGGTGGGTTGGGTTGGGTCAGAAAATAAGTCATGGTTTAAGAAACTGTAATGTATTACAGTGGTTTGGGTGGGTTGGATCAAGTAAACCTATTATCGGCATGAGTTGGGTTGGGTTGGAGATTTGATGGATTGGATTGGACTGGGTTCTCAAAAATGGACCCATGGACATCTCTGGTCACAATGTCCGAAGAATACATTGTTTAAATTAGGAAGAACTGGTTTGGCTCTCAGGTTATTATACTGTAAATACAACTTTAACCCATTAGTTCCTGACGGCCGTTAAAACGGACGCTTCCAAAAGCTTTGTTATTTTATTTTAGAATATAATTAAATAACTGCATAAATAAGGTACATTATTTAGAGATAGTATGCCATAAAAATTTCAGTTGTTGATGTTGGAACTCGCATTTACACTGTATATCACTTTGGGAAATTCGCAGTGTTATTTAAGTTATGGTTTTTCAGTTTCAGTTTCAGTTGTGTTTTTTCAGTTTAAGTTACAGTTAAAGTTAACTTTTTAAAAAGTTACAGTTAATAGTTAATGATTTTTCAGTTATAGTTACAGTTAAAGTTCTCTTTGTCTCATATCCCATTTCATATTATTTAATAAAAATTCATAGCAATACACTTGTGGCATTGTTCTTTCTGGCTTCTAATTCGGCTGCAATTTCCTTATGGTTAGCCTTCAAATGATTAACGAGGTTTGTTGCATTCTTTCTTTTCAGTGAGCAAAAGCAGCTCTCTATGATGCACCTGGACTTGTCCGTTTATGCATCATATGCAAAAAAAATTCCAGACGCCGCTTTCACGTCTGCGCCCACTGAACGGCTTACACATTTTGCGCAAATATTAAATTTTTATTAATTAAAATTTAATCGTAAGGAAAGAACTACCAAAGATGAATAAGATCAGTGTGAACTGTCAACAAATAAATGTAGACCAATTAGTGCAATTTGCAATTGCCCTGTTGCCCATTCAGCACTCAGCAGCCTGGCGTGACCTTGTCCAGTTCACCGGGTGCAATTCAGCTCAATAACAAGTTTTTACAACCCTGTTTATCAAGTTTTTACAACCCTGTTTATCAAGTTTTTACAACCGTGTTTACATGAGGTCTGAACTTTAGACCTGAATTAACTCCGCCTTAGCCGGTGGCAAGCCCTGGTTGAGAAAAAGGAGGAACCAAACACACACAAAGTGACAAACAGTGGCGTAACGTGGGGGCGGGGGCACTTTGTTGACTGCCCCCGGCCCCGGGCGGGGGCCCCAAAGAGGGGTCTAAGCTAGGGTTAGGTTAGGTTAACCCTAGGTTAGGTTAGGGTTAGGTTAGCTTAACCCTAACCATAGAAGTGAACGTGCCGGCGACTTTTTTTTTTTTTTTTTGCTCGTCAGGGTAAAAAGGAGGCTGATGACCTTTTTTTTTTTTTTTTTTTTTTTTTGCTCGTCAGCCCGAAACTTTGGAACTTTGGGGCCCCCATGACAAAGATGCCCCCCGGGCCCCCAAAAGTCACGCTACGCCACTGGTGACAAACACACATACACGCCCTTCGTCTTTGATACGAAAGCGTCTATAAACAAGCACCACACACACAGAGTCCTGAATCGTGACCCACATGGCCACAAGTACAGCTGACACAGAAGACTGCAATACTGATAATAGGGGCTTAATCATACTCACTTGAAAAATAATTTTTCAGTTTCAATAACTTTTCTATTTCTTAACTTCTCAACTTTATTCTATTACAGTTATAGCAAAAGTTATTAATCACTTTCCAGTTACAGTTAAAGTTACAATTAACTGGAAATTTTTCCAGTTATTCGGTGCTTTTAGTTACTATTATAGTTAACTTGAGGAACACTAGAATTTCGTAAAGTTTTGTGAGAAACGTGGCTGTAAAGAGAGGTCGAACTCTGCAAGTATAAATGTGTGCTAAAAAATAAATATATTACTTAATGTAAAGCCATAAATGTGTTTTGTACATCAAATATCACTTAAATCAATGGTGTATAATTTGATGTACATTTTTTAAAAAAATTTCTTAGGAAAATTTCATTCAAATTTACATGTCCGTTATAACGGACACTGGGCACTGGCCCAGTGTTTAGGCATATTAATATGCAGTATGTCCTAACACATAAACGACAGTATTTTCAAAATAAATTACCACAATCTTTAAAATCTGGACAGAATTGGAGTGTTGTTATATTTCTTTAACTCAAATTGTAGTTTTTAAAAAGCATTTTGTCTTATGCATAGTGAAGGTTCGCTATGAAATCTGTCAAATATGTAGGAAGCAAAGTTGATTCGTTGTATACAAATGCCACCGGAGCTCTTGTTGAATCTTGGCTCAATTAGAAGAAAACAGCGAAGGACTTCTGGACATTTTATGGAACTGTCTGAAGAGGATTGGTCAATTACAATTACCAGTGGCGGCTCCAGGATTTGGCAAGTGGGGGGACGGTTGGGGCATTGGGGTGGCAACTGCTGAGCACAGGGCACTAACTATTTGCTGATTGGTATGTAGTAACAGATATACTGTAAGGCTCCCAACTGGAGGCCACTGGGGGTCAGGCATTCTATAAGGGGGACATGCCCCCAGAACCCACTATGTAAAGCCACCACTGTCAAATTGACCAAGGCAGTGACAAGTCTAATGAGAGGGAAGAACTGGATAATAATCATCTTTATTCGTGACAAGCACAGCATAAAAAGTAGTACACAACCAGTAGTACACAACCAAGGAAAACACAAATCAACTGTCCATTGAATTCAGTTTCATATATGAAAAAAATCTGCTTGAGGTTCATATGATTACCTTTCAAGTGGTGGTGTGCTGATGATCAGATGGCATGACAACAGTGTACAGTAGTTACCTTAGGCACTAATTTTGGACATCCTGCTGATGGACAGGTTCAAAGATGGTCCAACATTGAGAAGATGGAAATTTCAATTCCTCAGCCAACGCTGTTTAGCCTTTACAACCAAGGTATGGGTGGAGTCGACCAAATGGACCAACAAATAGCCTGCTACCGAACTAGAATACGACAGCGTAAGTGGTGGTGGCCAATATGTGTTTACTGTATCTATTTGATGCTACTGTTGTAAATGCGTGATACCACAGTCGAAAGTTGACAGGAACTACAGATAGCCTACTGCAATTCAGACGTCATCTAGCAATTAGCCTTCTGAAATGCTATGGAATGCCTCGTTATTTGGGACGTAGACCAGTTTTGCCATCAACTGATATTCGTTTTGATGGTAAACTCCACTGGATTGTGCGTGGGAGCACTGAACGGCGCTGAACATGCGTCTATTCCAAAAAGTCGATCTACAGATGTGAGAAGTGCGATGTAGGCCTTCACGCTGACTGTCACAAGGCCTAGCACATTGCAACTTAAATTCATCATCATCATCATCATCATCATCATCATCATCATCATCATCATCATCATCATCATCATCATCATCAGAAGCGCGAGGCCAGCGGGGGACGTTGCGTCACTTTTTGACCATGACCCCGCCGGATGGCACGACTCCAGAGAGTAGATGGAATCTCGCTGGTCTGGGAATGGATGTGGTCGATCCATCTTTTCCTGGGACGACCAGAACAGCGCTTCCGCGATCGGTCATGTGGACGACCGATGGATAGGTCGATGTGGCAGCGGAGGGCTTGATTGACAGGAACTGTCTCTTCGAGGCGGGCTGCATGTCCAGAAATGGCAAAGCGGCGCCTACTAATCAGTTCATTGAGTGATGGTAATCCAGTCCGCGAGGATATCTCTGCGTTGGTAATGAAGTCATACCAGCGTACTCCAAGGATCTGACGCTGGCACCTCATATGGAAGGCTTCCAACTTCCTTACTTCCGAGGTGAGTAAGGTCCAGGTCTCGGCAGCGTAGAGTAGGACAGACAGAACAAGTGTCTGGTACAGACGGAGCTTGATGGCCAGAGAGAGACGTCTGTCCTGCCAGATATTATGCAGGGAGAACATGGCAGTAGAGGCTAGGGTGATACGTCTGGCCAGTTCTTGATGACAGTGTCCATTGGAGGACTGCACGCTACCAAGGTATGTGAAACTGTCTACTTAAATTCGAAACTATTAAAGGATTGAAAAAACTGGTCAATAAGCTTATACAGTTAAAATTTGAATAACACTCTATGCGACAATTAATGATACTTCACGGGGTGATGTATGTACCCATGCGTTTGTTAACACTGGGCCAGTGCCCAAAGTCCGTTAAAACGGACGCTAAAAAGATATAGTATAAACTTGTTTACAAATACAGGTTATCAGCTGTCTTTTGTCATCCAATTGAATAGATATTTTAGGTTAAACAACAAAAAATTATTTATTCTGAGTTTGGCCACTAATGGGTTAACAGACGCAGTTTCAACGGTGGCAATAAAGTTTTTCAACGTGTATTATTGCTTAGTATGTTCTATCAATGTCGTTGATCGTCAAAAAATACAGTATAGCAAGCAATCAGGTATAGCAATGAAACTTAATTTAATACTAATATATGACAACCTTATCGCTGAATGTATACACACTTGAAAGCTTGAAACTAAGCATGAAGAACTGGGTACTGATCTGACATAAGAACCATTCATTAACAAAGAAATAGACGAAAACATAAAATAGTCTTAAGGAAAACAAATTAGAGTAATATTCTTTACCTTCATCAAGATACGACGCAAAATGCTCCTGGTTTGTATCGATTAGCGCCTGTCTGAAGAGGTCAAACGCTCTGTTGCTTCTTCTCATTATGGCAGTCGTCAGTGCATCACATCTTTTGTAATTAGCTTTTTGTATATTGATGTCCTCGTAATCTGTATCGCTTATTGCATCTGAACTTATCAGATGAGAAAGAAAATCTACGCCAATGCGAAGACCGGAAGAAGCGTTTATTAATTTTGGATTAATTTTAACCAGTCTTGTGTATCTTTCGTCCGATATTGGCATCAAGTCTCCTATAAACACGAGTATACTAACATCATATTGGCCTAACCAGCACAGCATATCTACTCAGTAAATAAACTCATTTTGTGTATCGTTAAATGCGAATTACAGACATACTTACTTATGTGATTGTCCAAAATGGAGAAATCTGTATCCACTATTAAGCCCCTAGTCCTTTGTTTCTTTACCCGAAGGTGAAACGCAGTTTATGCATTCAAACCGTATGGTTCTATTTGTCGAAAGTAGGCCTATAATGTTGTTGGAAATTAAAATCGGTGAAGTGATCAAATTTCAAACTTTCGTCTCTAATTATATTTGCAATCACACATAGCCTGTTTATCAAAAATAATTAATCGTTAACTCTACATTGGCTATCCAGATTCACAAATATTGAGACCAGGCTGTACGGTTCATTACTAAAAAGTGCAAGATATTTTCCTGACAAGTTTACACTAGACGAGTTAAGTATTTCAGTGTTCCAAATATATTCAAATAAAATTATTCTTTTGATTATAATTTGCTGCAGATACAGTATTTTAAAAATCAGTAACCAATATGAATCTGTTTAACTGTTTTGCTTAATTGTCTATTTTGCTTATCTGCTTTGCAAATCGCTAGTCGCTACAAATATAAAGCAATTAATGAACCTTGGGTGCTTCCTCGTAGAAAATTAACAACATGTTCCTGCTTGATATCTGGGCGTTCCATGACTCGAAGAAATGCCTCATACTTGGAGATATCTCTGCTTTCCTTTAGCCAGTTATATAACATCGCACTACGCAGTAAAGGACATCTTTCAGCTTTTATGCTCGAAGCTTGACCGTCATCTAAAACGCCTTCTGCTCGTAAACAGGCGATAACATAAACACTGACATCAGTACATCTTTTAAGTACGTAAAAATTCTTTTCTATCACTCCAACATGGGAAAGGGTTCCTGAAAAATATATACAACACGCATTATATATGTATTTATGTATACACTTATGTATATGCAACAATTTAAAGAACCATTCAGCCGAAGACTGGTGGTTGAAATTATACACATTAAGCAATGGGTCAACTTGGTCAAGGTTTAACCTAGGCCGTTTTCGGGGGGAATTGCCTCTTTTCCACCCTGTATATTTCAAATTCCACCTTCCCCGAGAGTTTTTGACATACTACATCAACTAACAGCAGCCCCCTAGCTCACTTACCCCGGCTTTGTCAGTTCAACCGCAGTCCAGGAGTCCTGATTAAACACTGCAATGGGTCGCAGGAATTGTTCAAACACTTGCACTCGTTAAAATTCATTTCTTGACTTTCTTAGCTGTGACAACTTTAGTCCACCGTATGCCATGTCACTATAATGGCTAAATATTAATTTTTGAAACTGAACGGGTGGGGGTAGAGAAGTTACCGTGTACGTACACATTGGGGCCCCAAAATGTACGGAGTGAAACAGGAAAGGGTATGAAATTCTGACTCTTGCATGTGTAATATGGATTATCCCTAAACACATTCGGTGTTTAGGGCTAGATGATTAGGTCGATTGATTATTCATGACTCCATAAAAACTCCATAAAAAATCCATATCACCAAATATTCTTACACAGCAAATGGAAATTCCCATCGTCATGGTATAAATTGCCAAATCAATCCAAGAGTTCTTTCACTTTCTTATTTATTGACTAATTATGTCTAAGTAGGAGTATAATTTCAGAATCATCGCAAAATCTTCTCTCATCTTTGACATTAAAAATAATGCAATAGTTTCAGGTGCATCCAAGAATTTGGTAAAGATAAGAAAAAGGTAAGACCCAATATTTGCCAAGACAGCAAATTTCACTAGATTCAGTCTGCCTAGGAGATCCTTTTAAGTTCAATAGTAATTTTGACGTTTTGACGCAGTATTTGACGCTGAACCAATAACAGAGATCACAAAACAAAATCCACTACGCTTGATAACTGTTATTTTATCGCATAGCATTTCTATTTCAACTTGTTTACACCTACCTCCCATGGTTGCTAACGCGTCGTAACATCCGGACGTGGGAACTACTGTATAAATGCTTATAGAAAATTTCCCAGTTCCAACTATTTTCGTTTTAATTGTTTTTATAGGGCCTCTATCTTCTACAATGATGCCCTATGCTTTATCAGCTATGATATCTGAGTCAACTCATTAACCCTTTACTTGAATCAGCATTCTCGTCTATTTCGTCATGGATGTCATCTAACCTCCTTGCTCTTAATCCATCCAAGACAGAATTCCTCTTAATAGGTCTACCCCAACAAGTTAAAAAAATTGACAGTCCCAAGCTAGTCCTGACTCCAGATACCACAATAACCCCTGCTCCAACTGCAAAAAATCTTGGTTTCAAATTTGATTCATCCCTAAATTTAGAATCACAGATCTCCCAACTATCGAAATCCTGCTATGCCCATATTCGCGATCTACGTCGCCTCCGTCCTTGCCTTGACACCAAAACTGCATCCACAATCGCCACTTCAATAGTCCATTCCAAACTGGATTACTGCAACTCCCTTTACTATAACCTCCCAAAAACCTCCATCAACAAATTACAATCAATTCAAAATGCACTAGCCCGAGCAGTAACCAAACCACCAAAGTTCTGCCATATTTCATCCATACTAAAGTCACTACACTGGCTTAAAATATCCGAACGTATACAGTACAAGATAATAACGATTACTTACAGTTCACTTCATTCGTCAAAACCGGTTTACCTTCGTAAACTCTTAACGCCTCAGCCTCCCCGACCTACACGATCATCATCTCATCTCACACTTTCACGCCCGTTAAATCAGTCATCAATCAAAGTCTTCAACCGCGCTTTCTCATACGCCGCACCAGAACTTTGGAACTCCATTCTATATAGCCGTGGAGATTTCAAGATTCTCGCAAAAAATGTCACTTCTCCGAGCAACGCAGTTAAAGGGGGAATTAATTTTTACAAGACGTTACCAATATTATTTGAGTAATTAATTTTGGGGAAAAGCGTTTGTTTGAACTGTGAACATGTAGAGCCTACTTTTTAAACTTACTATATTTCAGGCTATATAGAAGCTACAAAGATGTGGTTTGCATCATTGTTTAGCATTTTATTGTACTTACCATCCATCCGTGTCAAAAAAAATTTCTGGGATTGGGCCCATTCTACAGGCCAAAATATGACCCCGTCCCAAAAAGTTAAAGGTCAATAGGGGGTCAATAAAAACTTTTTCAGTGGTGACCCCTAGGTTCAGCGGCAAAGTTGTAGGTGGGTGTCTTTGGAACAGATTAGTTCAAAAACTTTGAAGATCGGGCCCAATTTATGGGAGTTATGATGTTTCTAGACCAGGCACCCGTTGCTCGGAGAAGTGAAATTTTTTGCGAGAATCTTGAAATCTGCAGGCTATATAGAAGCTACAAAGATGTGGTTTGCATCATTGTTTAGCATTTTTTATTGTACTTACCATCCATCCGTGCCAAAAAAAGGAATAAAATCAAATCAAGAAAACGTTTTTAAACGGCGAACACCGTGGTGGAAGAGCAAAACAGTTGCGCGACGTTTAAAACGTCGAACCCCGTTCGCATATGATTTCCGGGCGACGTTTATAAACGTCGAACCCTGGTAACGGGTTAATAACAATTCCTACATAGTAGCTGCCAATGTCTATCTTAGTGCTTCATATGTGTTTTCATTCCTCACAGTTGCCGAATAATCTGCTTCGTAATATAGAGTGTGATGTAATTATGTGTGAGTCAGAGACACACGTTTTCACCCGTCGAAGCGAGCGCCTGTTTTCAGAATTTCATGCCAACTTTTCAATTTTGCACAAGCATTGCTAGGGTATAACTGTTTATATATATATATATATATATATATATATATATATATATATATATATATATATAGGAAGCTTGAAAAAATAAACAAACTGACTCAAAACAAACAAATCAATGATAGACTTAAAGTACATGTTAATTTTGAATTCCAGATCATCATGTGTATGTCTGTATTTCAGCTGAGCTTTTGCTGTGTTTAGGCAAATCCGAAGTTACTGATTGGTGCAATAATTGTTCTCGATGGCGTTCAACATCTGGTTCTTTTTGAGTTGACCAACACACTATAAAAACAACAAAACCTTCTTAAATCAAAATAAATCAACCTACAAACTGCCTAGCTGCGTAATAAAAATCAACCACTTCATAGACCAATTTCGTTTGTAGCACAGAAATTAATTAGTCTGTCTATGACTTTTCTTTTTTCACTTACAGACATCATAGACTCGTTCTAGTGATAATAAAATTCTATGGGCTGTAGGCTGCCAAAATGGAGATAATAATTTTGAAGATAGTACAATCCTTGGAAATTAACCATCGGGTATGATACAGGGGCGTAGCCAGAAATTTGATGGGAGGGGTATAATGCGATACGGGGTATAAATCTTTAAAAAAACTTTGAAAATCTTAAAAACACATTAAAACTTTGAAGGTAGTATGATTTTTTTGGTTGGGGGAGTATATATACCGATAAACGCCCGTCCCTACGCCCCTAGTATGATCCCACTAAAAGTTAGAATGCTACATAGATGTAGAGAAAAGAAATTCCAACAGATATCCGATCTACAACAATCTAAATGCCTATAGCTCCTCATTTTGGAAGAATAAGCATCTACTTCGGTGCTGCTTTTGAAAGCGCTATAGAAATTATCGAGATTTCACTTACCTACTTACTTACTTACACTATATTAGTAGGCTATCTGCCAAAGTATACTACGTTTAGTTGTCATCATTGCAGACTTGAAAGGAAGGAGCAGATTAATAAACCAATAATTATGATTACGTTTCTAGAAGAACTAAAGAAGAAAGATATTAGACAGACCAAGGCAATTTTGCATCGATGTACCGTTCTCTTTTTTCGTTAGCCTTCGATTTCTGCGGATAACGACTGCGACGACTAGGCATGCAGCCAACAGGATCAAAGCCATCAAACTGAGAATGACAGACAGATCATCAGCTATCTGAGTCAACTCATTGATCTACAATATGGGGACAACAGAGAAGGAATTCCTATGTTTCAAGGACTAATAATAATAATAATAATAATAATAATAATAATAATAATAATAATAATAATAATAATGTGATTTAAAGCAGTGTTTAATCCAGACTCCTGGACTCCGGGGGAACTGAAAAAGCCGGGGAAAACTGAAAAAGCCGGGGAAATTTCTGCTAGGGGGCTGCTGTTAGTTCATGTTGCATGCCAAAATTTCCGGAGGGAATTTGAAATTTCCGGGGGAAAAGGGCAATTTCCCCTCCGGAAACGGCCTAGATTAAGCCCTGATTTAAATTAAGTCGTTTAGGAGGTTAAGTAAGGCTGTGTGAAAATCTCTGCAGTGAGTCCGTATCAATATATGTAACACTACTATGGCCTACACTGTAATTGCAGTTCCAAAATGTAGCACAAACTACGCATTTAAGTTCAGATATGATAGGCTATACCATCAGAAATAGTAGATGTTCACATCTTGTGTTTAAACTGTTCTCCGCCTGCACCCACATTTGCCTACGCTCGAAGTTCTTTTCGCCACTGTCCAACTGCTTTATCAATTCAATTGCGCCCTGTTCAAATACTGTAGGGCCTACGAATCAAACCATATTGGAAATTTAATTTGTTTTTACATTCACGTCCTGAATATAATAATCTCATAATTAAGTTGTTGTCAGTCAAATAATTTAATCAATACAAGCTAATAAACATTTGAATTCATTATAATGATTACTAGAAGACCTGAAAAAACAATTATAACATTATATAAAACTCCGAATATGAAAAGAATTGAAAGCAACTTGAATAAGTAAACATGTTACCTCTGCATACATGATAAACAGTATTGGATAAAAATGATTGAAAGTACTGTAACTTGAATGAGTAAACATCTATGTTATCTCAGCATAAATGATGAGCAGCATTGAAATAAAAGTATTGAAAGCAACCTGAATAAGTAAACGTGTTATCTCTGCATAAATGATGAACAGTGAGTGATGAATAGAATTGTTTGGCCAATGTAAATTGTTTAATATGTTCCTAGCTCTCATGCTAAAATGTAAATTTTGTCATCTTCTCAAAAAGCAGACCCACAGAATGAATAAAAACCACTCTTTCATTAGCATTAGCACATGCTAAATTTCTCGTTGTAAGTTCATCCACATTTTAGGACAACATTTCGAATGACTTGTAGGCGATCTCAAATAGATTTGCGATCAATTGACCTCGATCAAAACGTTCCCAGAGTGGGTCAGGAGCTGGCAACTGACAGCAAGACTTAGAAATATCATTTGAAGTGCAGCAATAAAAGGCATAAGCCTTCCGGCAACAATCTGGAAATCTATCATTGTCGTTCCTCATCCAACCCCAGGAGAAATGCTTAAGATAATCCCTTTGTTCCGAATATTCTTTTCCAGTTGGTAAACTCAAATTCGGCAAAAAATAACAAGGACAGAAATCCTGTGCAACGAAGTCGAGATAGCATTTCATCAAGCACTTCAACCACACATAACGGTCCATTTGATGAAATTTGGATTCCAATTCTTCCAAACTCAACCCCAGTTTAGATGCCTTCTCAGACGTTGGCGTTAGCGCTTCAATGCAATATAATAAACAATTCTTCAGAGTATAATTAAATGGCACAATTAAATCCCATTTCGTTTCCTTAATTATTGTTTTCCCAATAATATACGCTTCCCTTGCTTTGTCACAACTTTGCTTAATCATGTCGCTCTCAGCTTTGGCGAATGAAATCCTTGCGCAAGATTCAGAATATGGAACCCAAGGATAATGTTGTTGAGGATTCTCAAAAACCAAATTGCATCCCGACATCTTTATGTTTTTGCTCATATTGGATATGGCATCCTCCGGCCACCAGGAATCAACATGAATGCAAGGAACAATATCGATTGAAATAATATTGATCGAACTGACATTCAGAGGTTTGAACATCTTAATATTTGACGCTGTGTGTATTGTATCCCAACTATTCGTCAACATGCTTGAGTATGCATTTATTCTGGATTTTCGCATTTCCAAAATGAAATCGAAACTCTGTTGACTTTCGATATAAATCACGGCGTTCATTAATATGGTTCTAAATTGCCAGTCAAGTTTTACAGTGTTCAGTATTCCATCTTCCTCAAATAGACCATCAACATCATTTTCTTTTGTATCGCCTACTTTCCTTAGCTTTCGCTTTATGCGCACAAATCCCGTGGGAAGTTCTGGAGATTGAGAAACTTCGCAAAGTTCACTGATCTGTGTAAGAACAAAGTAAAATTCGAATTGATTTGGTTTGCCAAGCTTTGTTCCTTCAGTTGAGCTCCCAACAAGAACAGGTCTAATTGCAAATTTCGGATCCAGTCTTTCAATCTCTTTGGCAATAACGTTCACCAAATCCATCACTTCATTAGTGATTTGCTTAACTAAGGGATGAAGAAATGCATATTCACCATCTTTCCATAGTAATTTAGGAACCTCCTTAGACTTCAATTCTTCACCCCGTCTTCTGTCTTGAGATTCACAATATTGAACATCTATTTCCAGCTTTTTATTATTCATTAGTCGAAGGAAAAGCGTTTCTTCATCTCGTTTATATAGCGCTTTAACAACATCAAGGACTCTTCGTGATGTTGCGTCGATCGTACTATTTCCATCTTTATATTTTACTATCCCATCAGCTCCTTTAGATAGAAGCAATCCCTGCAATTTTTCGTCGGCGTAGTGCAACGCTGTTCGTCCGTATATGTCAACCTCATTGACATTGCAACCGAGGGAGATTATCTTCTTCACAATTTCTCTCGCCAAAACCATTCTGTAATTTTCATTAATGCGAAAGATTTCTCCAGTACTGTGATACACAGACGAAATAAGAGAAAGAGAAATGGCAAACCAATGCAGAGCTGTCCTTCCCTGCCGGTCTTTTCCTGATACTAGTTGTTCTTGTAATGTCTCAATCAAAGTCAGCAATCTCCTTTTAATAAATGTTTTATCATTTTTAGTAACTGCTTCGCAGACAATTCGTTGCAAAGTTAATCTGCATCTCACATCCAGATGAAACTCACTTGTCTGTGATTCTGCGTGCCTAAAAACGTTCATTGCGGCTCCTTTCTCTTTCAAAGCATTTTCAATGGAAGGCGGAATTTGTGGATTCCCTCCTTCAGCCATATCCAACGGCGAAAATTTTTCAAAGCTTAAGGCATTCACATCAACATCTGATCTTCGCAACAGCATTTCAACTATTTTCATTCTTCGCTCATTCCATTCTTTATTTTTCTTATACCAGAGGGAGAATTCACGCAGCTTGTTTGCGTAGAATAAAGTTGTTGTTATTTCTTTTCTCGACTCCAATTCTTCAGAATTTCTTGGAAATTCATCGTATACGGTGATATTTCCGCATAAAGCATGATGGAGGGCAGTAAGCCCAAGATGATCGGATAAATTAACTGATGCGCCTGCATTTATGAGCAATTCAACAATATCCGAATTCTTCTGCATTGTCCCAATAATCAAGGCCGTTCGACCGTTGCAATCCATAGCGTTCAGATCCACCAAAGCTCCTGCCTCTTTCAACATTGTCCGCAAAACTGAACATTTATAGCCACACAATATTCCTGTCATTAGCGGTGTCTTTCCACTGTTGTCTTTTTTATTGACATCTGCGCCATAACAAATGAGCAGCGATGCTAATGTTGTGTGCTTAGCCAAATGTAACGCTGTACACCCATCCTCATCCTTAGCGTTCACATTTATTTGTCCATATTTCAAAAGCATTCCAATTAAACGCAGTGAATTATCGTTGTCTGTGTCGTTATAGCGTATGAGTCGATGAAGTAGAGGATAACCTATTTCAGCTTCTACACTGAAAAGAATGTCGCATCCTAAAAGAAGTTTCAAAATTGCTTCAGAATGTTTGCCGAATTTTCTCGTTGCAACACACATAGCGTTTTCCCAGATATCAAATTTACTTTTCTTGTCACGCCTCATATCAAAGCGGCTTGATTCCATGTCCCACGATTTCACAAAGATATCCGAGGCATTAAAAACCGCATCAATCATTGATTTGACAATATCTTCTTTTTCATCTTTAACTGCCGATATCAATTTAAAGCCTGACAAAGCCACAATAATTTCCAAATCGTTATTTTTTGTCGCTTTCGTTAAAGCCGTTTCACCAGAATAATCGACAGCGTCCATATCAAGAACAAATATATAGGAAGCCAATTTCAACAAAAGTCGAACAATGTCAATGCGTCTGTTTTCACATGCAAGCATCAAGAACGTTTTTCTGTTTTCGTTTCTGTCATTTAAATTAATCCCATTATGTACAAAGCTTTCTAGAAGACGATCATTTTTGACATCCATTCTTGCATGCTTTGGCGGTTTTATTCTACAAACCATTTCGAAAATTGCACCAAAGTTGCCAGATTTTAATAGGTCATCAATTGTGTGTAGCTTGTCGTAACCGTATGCCATTCTCATGTACTCCTTCGTAGACTTAAGCAGATGGGTCAGTGTATCTTCATTAAATTTGTGCTTAAAACTGTGTTCTATCCCAGACAAATTCGGGACTTCTACTTTATGATGCATTTCTAAAGTATTTCCTTGTCGATTAGTTTTGTACTTTTCATCTGATTTCCAACTATGGTCTTTACTTTCCAGATCTTCGCCTGAATCTTGCAGGCGGGGGTAAGTAGGCAAGAATTCCTTTGACGATGGAATTATTTTATCTAAAACATGCAATATCAGCGTGTTAGAATGTGCCTACACATCACTTACATGTTCAACCGATAAACGAAAACTCGAATATTTGGATCCTCGAATGGTAGCTATATAGAACGTCTCCCTTAAGTCTATAGGCTACTCAATAACACAACTGAAATCTCTATAGTTGATGGCTAGGACATGTCCAGTGCAGTGGCGGCTCCACCGGGGGCCAGGGGGGCACGTGCCCCCCTATTGAGAGCCTGGCCCCCCAGTTGGGACCCTATACTTAATGCTACATACATTAAACAACAAATGGTTGGCCCCCCATGATTAGAAGTTGCCACCCCAACGGCCCCCCACTTGCCAAATCCTAGAGCCGCCACTGGTCCAGTGGCAATACAAGCTAGCTTACATTTTAATTCATAATAATGATAATTAGACGACCTGAAACAATAATTCTATATGAAACTCCGAATAGTAAGACAATTGAAATCTGTATCCAAGAAATAAATCAGCATTATGTAAAATAGGACCTTTTCTTTTCGAATCCTCGTCTTCATCTTTTAGAATGCAGCAATTAGACAAGTTTCCCGTTGACGATGATTCTATAAAATGCAAAATCAGCGTGTTAGAATGTGTCTACACGTCACTTAACCTGTTCACTCGCTAATTGAGAACTCTAATATTTAGAACCTCACAGTGGCGGCTCCAGGATTTGGAAAGTGGGGGGCGGGGCGTTGGGGTGGCAACTTCTAATCATGGGGGCCAACCATTTGTTGTTATGTATGTACTATGTAGTATTAAGTATAGGGTCCCGACAGGGGAGCCACTGGGGGCCAGGCACTCAATAAGGGGCAAAGGCTTCCCGGACCCTCTGTGGAGCCGTCACTGGAACCTCATATAGTAGCTATATAGTATGTCTTCCGAACGTCTATACTCTATAACATAACTGAAGTCTCTGCGATTGATGAATAATAGGTTATGTCCAATGACGATGCGGTGGAGCAGTTGTGTTAGTTTCCTGCGAATCACTTCGACTGTTTTCACAGTTTGCATCAAATTGAATGTCTTCTGTCTTAAAACGTTCATTGCAATTCATGAATCAATTGAAATTATTGGATTAATTAATTATATAGAAATGCATCTTCTGTATAATCGTAGGCCTATATACTTCTCGACAGGGGCGTTAAGATCGTAAAATCGACGACGCGAGAAGTCAATGGAAACATTTTTCTGACAACCATACAGACCAAACTAACATACGTTCTCATGACCATCGTTCTGAAGTGGTGGCAGCGATGAATAAGTGAGATCCGAGGCGTCCAGTCTCGTCTCTAGCTGTGCTTATCAAACATGAACCCTTGAAAATCCTCCATTCGCCAATGATGTCATATATGACATCATTGGCGATAGATAGATGATAGACAGATGATATATATATATATAATTATATATATATAATTATATATATATATATATATAGATTGATAGATTGATTGAGTTGGAATAAATATAAGTGAGCTTATTAAATGTTAGATACTTACGTGAAACAAAATGTTCTCCCAACGATATTCCAAATGTTTCCATTTCAGGTTCCAATATTTTTACCGGTGGCAAACGTCGCTTAGGCGATGAACCGTAAAAGTCGAGGTCCTCCGTGTCAGACAGCGATCTTTTCAAGCGGCTGTAAGCTCCAAGAACTAAATATATGAAAATTGATTTTACATATCACGCATCACCGTCATAGGCCTATACTATAGAAAACGATTACAAATGAAACTCCATAAAAACAGATTTTATTGTCAACAAGAAGCAGTGTTTATTCTAGCCACCTTGACATTGGGGGGGGGGGGTTGAAATGTTTGGAGGGGAGAAGGTTTGTCTGCCCAAAAACCTTGACGAGCAATTGATTTACTTGGAACCAAGTGTTTACATGTATTTTAGTTAATTCATCATTTATTTGAGTGATAAGATCATTTATGTTATTAGGCCTATTACTCGCTATTAAGTTAGTGTAATCAGCAAATATATAATAATTAAAAAATTAGATACAGTATATTAAGTAAATCATCAATATATTATATATTATATTAGTTTATAGTAGTTTCATTAATTTTTCTATATTTGGTTGTATTAGGGGTTAAGTTATTAGTTGTTTTGAGGCCCATTAAAAGTAATATTGGTAAATGAGCGACTATTTTATGATATATAATAGCAGAATTAATATTGTTAAGCGAAAAGTTGACAAAGATATTGCCAATTAGTGTTGCACTGGAATCCGTTATTCTAGTAGGTTTATTTATAGTAGGTAAAAAGTTTATTTGCAGTTAGAAAATTAATATAATTTGCAGTTGGTTCATTCGTTTCATAGTTTAATAAGTTTATTAATGATAGGAATGATTTTTCATAGTTTATTAATGATAGGATACTAATATAGGGACTGTCTAGCTGGAGATATATGTTCAAATCTGGGAGTTTTAGATATGACTCTAAATAAAGAATTTGTATTCTCTGGACTTTCTGCATATTTGAATTTGCGATGGCAAACATTAGAGAATTTCAGTAATCTAGGCGACCAGATACCAGTGAATTAGCCAATTGAATAGGAACAGGCTTAGAGAGGAGATGTCTGATGCGATAGATGTCCCGAATTTGATAATGAGAAATTTTGCACACTGAATTTATGTGACTAGTGAAAGAGGGGGAGGTATCAAATGTCACACCAAGGTTGCGAGAAGAAGTACTTCTAGAAACAACAGAAGAATCTCCTAGTAATAGGCCTACATAGTTTAGAGATTCAAATTTGGTCAACTGAGCTGGAGTACCTAATAGCAAGAACTCGGATTTTAATCAATTTAGAAGAAGCTTATTTGGTTCCATCCATGACATTCAATCCCGGATTAGGAATGAGTTTTATTATGAGTGAAGAGGTGATAAATGTGAAAGAAGAAATTACCTTCTGATTCGGGATGAGGATCTTCTTGTTTTGACTTCTTGTTATCTTCTAGGTCGCATTTCACATCAGCATTGCTCACTGACTTTGAATGATGTCTTCTAATCTTACTTTCATCTTGGATCCAATCTAAGTAATCCAAATAAAACACTTTTTCAAATGCTTGATCACACCAGAGGCCTCTGCCAAGATGTGCGTCATGTTGATTTTGTGATCATTTCACATGAAAATTCCGGAACGTGATTCTGCCGAGAGTGCATGTAGGTTGGCCTACATTTGTAACATTTCTCTATGTGAACGTGTGTTCAAGACGTTTTCCATGGTTTTGACTTATTGTTCAACACGTTTTCCATGTTCAAACAAGTGATTGTAGCTATTCTGATTGTCTGAGTGTGTGATTGAAGGAGGTGGCTTGATGGAAGTAGTTGTAACAGTGGTTCTAGTAATTCTTCTTGTCGGCTTCCAATTTATATGCGCACTGTAGTCAAACTATACATGCAGTGTAGGTATAAGTCCAATTATATTAGCTTACACAGACACCAGCGTTGTCCTCAGCGCGTCTCTGCATGTCTACATAATCCTTCTTATTAGCGTGGCATTACTGTTCCCTGATCTCCAACGTCTATAGCTATCAGTAACTTCTTTAGTATTCACAGCTAGAACTGCCTTTCCTTGATATCATTCGTATATCATACTTATCATTGTTTAAATTTTAAAGAATGCAATAATACTAATAATTAGCACTTTTATTGCACCGGTTAGAAAAACAAGGGCAGCAGTCGATGACACTCAAAACATTTGTAAAAGACCAGGTCATTTGAGAGATCAATCACAGCTTGAATCAGCGAGGCAAAGCTATGGAGAACATGCTAATCTAAATAGGTGTGTTCTAAGCCTAGATCTGAAAATACTGAACTCTTTGGAATATCTGGCAGCCGAAAGGAGAGAGCACCAGATTGTTGGACCTGCTGCCGGTAGCGTAGCCAGGTTTCGGGAATAGGGGGGCAGGCACATCGACTTTATAAGGGAAAGTCTTCGACGAGCCAAATAAGGTCGCACATTTACGTAATATCTTTGGTCATGCTACCAACACCTGTCCCCAATTTCTCAAGAGTTTTGCGCAAATACCACCACCGGTCCCAGCCAGAATAGGGGACCCAGACCCCGTGCTACAAACATGGGTAGCTACGCCATTGTCTGCTACAGAAAATGCTATCATATAAATACCAAATGAGGTCTGATTACTCCAGCCCCAATCAGGGCCGCCGAAAGAAATTCCGGGCTCCGGAACAAAAAAATTTGCGGACCCTTAAGAAAAATTTATCAAGTCTCCGAATAACCTGACAAGCAAAAATCCTTGTCAATTCTCAAAAAACACCCTGACAAGCAAAAAAACCAAAAAACCTGATCGTCACCGGATCTGGGTCCCTGAAAACTCCACGGGCCCCGGTACAATGTACCGGCTGCACCTCCCTCTCCTCAGGCCTGGCCCCATTGGACGGAGAAATATAAACCTAGTTTTGTTTCTATCAACAGAACTGATGTGGATCGGGCTGTTTCCCAGCGTCATCTACATGCGTCAGCATCTGAAGGTTTAGATGCATTTAAACGCCAAGGTTGTTCTAGAACCTAGTTCTATTTCTTATCCAATCCGATTAGGCGAATAATTTTCAGCAACACGATGCGCAACACTTTTTCAATAAGGATGCATGAATCAATTGAAAATGCAGTAATTAATGGAACCTTATTGATCGAATGGAAAGTGTCCGTACAAATAACAATTGCACCGAAGTAATTTGCTTCGTTTTATAGGATTATCATAACTTGAAATTTCGTGCCTAAAACGCCTACCTTCTATTCCTGTTGCTTTCTCAAGGGCGAGTACTTCTTCTTCATCGATGCTGATTTCAGCCCGAATTCCATCGATATTATTAGGCTCAACCGTCAACAGAAGGCGATTTAGGATGGAAGTTAAAATATTTTGCAATTCGTTTGAATTGAAAGCCTTGATAAACGTCTCCATGTTATTTATCTTGCGACAATAGATCAACACCTCCATGCCGTTTCCTTCTCGCACAGCAATTGGATAAAGACCAATTCCATTCAATCGAAACAGCTGAACGCGATCCTCAGCGATTGCCCTGTTGAAAGTCGCAGATATTCGTCCATCTAGATCAGGTCGTGACGTATTAAGGTGAATTCCTGGAGCTTCGCCTAAGATTAAAAAGCAGAAAGTTCCAAATAATTATTTACCATGAAAATACTTTCTCATTAGTAGCGACCGAATTGTTGAGCTAAGCATTCCATTAGACTACGAAAGCATCATAGGATATATTAGCGAGCAACCGACGTCGGCTCCAGTTGAACGAGTGTTTTCGCAAAGTGGTCTCATAATTAGACCTCACCGTGTGTGCATGACTGATCAACTGCTGGAAACACTTTTTTTCATTTATTATTATTATTATTATTATTATTATTATTATTATTATTATTATTATTATTATTATTATTAGTAGTAGTAGTAGTAGTAGTAGTAGTAGTAGTAGTAGTAGTAGTAGTAGTAGTAGTAGTAGTAGTAGTAGTAGTAGTAGTAGTAGTAGTAGTAAACTTGACAATTTCTTAAGCGCAGTAACATAGCTAGATGGCTAAAGTCAAAGGCGCATTTGAAATGCAGCATTGCTGTTGACTACATTATGTTTTTTTTTAAATTTTGCTTTTCTAATTTTGTGATTCAAATTGAAATTGTGTTTGGTTTTTTCCTATCCGACTTTTTTGTCTGACAGAGGTTGGTCCTTGTCCTTGTCCTTGATCCTTTCCTTGGGGGTCTCATCTTGTGGTCCTTGTGCTTGCGGGGTAAGTCCTCGTCCTTGTCCTCGTCCTTGGAGGGTCGGTCCTCGTCCTTATCCTCGTCCTTGGGGGCTCGGTCCTTGTCCTTATCCTCGTCCTTGGAAAGTCGGTCCTTGTCCTTATCCTCGTCCTTGGGGGTCGGTCCTTGTTAACATCACTGATAAAAAGACGTACCGAGATTAGAATTATTTGAGGAAATTTCATCATTTAGAGTTTTATTTAAATCGGTCTGATCAGTTTCTTAATCCACATGAAAATCTAAAGTTTAGTCATTTAAACCATCTCACTTTCTCTCAACATGACCATTGCTTTACGGATCTTGCTTGCACTTCCTGTCAGTGTGGTCAGTGGAAAACGATCATTTTCCAGACTAAAATTAATAAAAATCTGTTTGAGATCAACTATCGCCCATAATAGACTTTTGGGCCAGACCCTAGTAGCATTACAGTCTGGTCCGATCTTCGGAGTCAGGTGGCACGAGCACGTGACACCACTACTAAGGGACAAGCTCCACTGGCTTCGAATCCCGAAGCGAATCGTCTTCAAACGGTGTTGGCTGACCTTCCGGGCCCTCCACGACCCTACCTGCCCAGAGTATCTATCAACCTTGGTGCGTAGACGGACGATCGCCGACCGACAACTCCAGCTGAGATCCAGTACGCGGTCTCTACTTTGCGTCCCTCCTACGTCAAAGACCGCAAAGTTCGGAGAGAGGTCCGTCACACGAGGCAACCCCCTCCTATGGAATTCGCTGCCCGACTCAGTGACCGCAGACACTTCCTTCGGTTCATTCGCCACTAAACTTAAAACGCATCTTTTCAACTTATCGTACGATTGTTCCAGGTAAAGCGCTCTTGACTTTGGCCCTCGCTATGCTACTGCGCTATATAAATCGTCATGTAGAATAGAACAGAATTAGAAAATGACGTATGTTCTAATTTAGACACACTGTAACTGAACTAAAAGAGAGGATTGCAAACATGAAAGCCATTAAAGCACAGTAACTGTTGTTGTAGTAGCTACATTTTCTCTCTGACAAATTAAGGTATTGTATTATTATTATTATTATTATTATTATTATTATTATTATTATTACATAGATAAATTATGTAACGCTATAGCATAGCTAAAGGTAAAGTCGAGAGCGCTTTACAACCAGTTCGTTAGTTCGTACAGATTTTTATCCCCACACTGCTTTCTGTTCCTTTACATGAAAGTTTGTGATTTAGCCCTGATATATATATATATATATATATATATATATATATATATATATATATATCCGACGGATGTCTATGCTTGCACCTTCTGCCTTCTTGGCTTCTGCTGCAGGCACCCGTCCTCTCAGTCCTCCATCCTCGAAAAGGCAGGCCGGGGCATGGATACTCATGAAGCCCGGGTTAGTAATGACTGGTGCTCCCTGAGCAGCAGTCAAAACCGTCTTCCGACTCCTTACATAAGCAATCCACCTGGGACCGCCCGTTAATTCAGAGGGACATAAACACCTTTTCCCAAACAGTCCAAGGACAGTATCACCAAGCGCGACTCAAAGCAGTCTCGGCAAACCACCCCAGCGATTGGCTGCACGCGCTGCCATTAACCGCCTGCGGCCTGCTCATGGACGACGAAACTGTCAGAGTCGTCGTTGGCTTCCGTCTCGGAGTCAACTTGTGCGAGATACATCTTTGTCCTTGCGGCGTCCAGGTATCGGAAGACGGTTCTCACGGGCTGTCGTGTCACCTGGGTCCAGGCCGTGTCCCTCGACATTCCATGTTGAATGACCTGATCCAGAGGGCTTTAGTCAAGGCAGGGATCCCTTCCATTAAGGAGCCGGCTGGTCTCTCTAGATCCGATGGGAAAAGACCAGACGGCATGACCCTGATACCCTGGCAAGCCGGCCGAAGCCTTGTCTGGGACGCAACGGTAGCAGACACCGTTGCTCCAACATACCTACCCACCACTTCGTTCACTGCAGGAGCCGCCGCAGAAGCCGCTGCAGTCAGAAAAACGTCCAGATATCAAAATCTGGCAGTCACGTACACCTTCCTGCCCATTGCATTCGAGACGCTAGGCCCCATCAACAATGACGCTCTCTTTTCTTCGTGAGCTGGGTCGACGGTTAGCTCAACAATCCGGAGACAAAAGGGAAGGCAGTTTCCTCTTCCAGCGTTTGTCAGTCACACTACAACGCTTCAACGCAATCGCCTTCCGAGGATCGTTTCCACGCCTCGAACCGGACGAGAGTTAGCACACTATTTCTATATGTCTCCGGACAATTTTTTCATAAGTCCCTCGGGAATGAAGTACCGAGGGTAAAAAAATATATATTATTAATGTTTGTATCTATAATTTGTTCTTCGTGTTTTTACTCACGATGTTTTTTTTTCTGATTATTATCTCTCTCTCTCTCTCTCTCTCTCTCTCTCTCTCTCTCTCTCTCTCTCTCTGTGGCTCACTCTCTCTTTTTGTCTCTCGATATTTATCTCTTTCTTTCCCTAGAAAGAATTAGAATAATCAATAGGCCGCGTGAATCGTGATTAATGTGTGACGTTCAATCGACGCCAGAAAACAAGCGCTCTCAGACAGCGATAACTGCGTTATAACTTGAAATCGCGAAGTCTCGGTCAAAGAAGGTTCTTTTCTCCCTTATTATCGTATCGTCCCACCACATCCCGTTTTTCGTCACGTAGCGGTTCGATTTCTATTGACGAGTGTCTCAACGAATAACTAAATCGTAAACGAATCAAAATTCGTTGCCAAGGCAACCGAAATACAAAACAAACCTCTAAATTAACGGACAGTCATTAATAATCTAATAGTCTGAAATTATCAATCCTTATTACTTATTACCCAATGGCCTCTGACTAAGACTTATCACTTATCATACTGATCGACTTATCATATTTATCTACCTATGGGCCTTCACAAATGATCATACTTTGCGTCGGCTGATAAAAGATTCATCGTCAATTGGTTCAAAAAATGTTACATCTTCAAATCAGTTGGCACAACAGTGTTTATAAGAAAGCTTTTCAGTTGTGGAAACCGGTAGTCTGGTAAAAACTCTGGGCAAGGTTGAGTGGTTTCTCTTCTGCGCTTCTTTTATTAGCTGAATGATCAGTTTTTTTTTGGATGAGGTGAGGCTGAGGGTTGTTTGATCCGCTTCAGCTGGTATAGAGATGGCTCTCTGCGCTTCTTTTATTAGCTGAATGATCAGTTTTTTTGGATGAGGTGAGGCTGAGGGTTGTTTGATCCGCTTCAGATGGTATAGGGATGGCTCTGGCGAATGAAAGGTGTCGGGTCAATTGATAGCACGCCAATTGTGCGATCAACTGACCACGCGATCAACTTTGCGCGGCTAATTTGTGTCGATCAATTGGCGTGCGATCAATTGACCCCGAACCGATTGAAATTATGTTATTCCTTGATCAACCAGATAATTGTCATTCTACTGATGACTCTCAACCCAGTGAACCCAACGGTTCACTGGGCTGAGGTGACTCTCTAGGAAAGGGGATCAGTCTACCCCTTATATATATGTCATATATATATATCACATATCACTGATATCAGCGTTTTATCCCCATCCCCACCCCGCACCCAAACACCCACCTTTGAACCCCGTCCCCGAATTGCTTCTCCCCGTTTCCGCCCCATCCCCGCAACATTTATCCACATCCCCGCCCCAGTCTTTTCCGTCCCCTCATTGTCCCCGCAGTAAGCCGTTAACACAGGTTTACGTGTAGGCTAAGTTAACAAAAACACTTTAATACAAAACACTGTAAAAAACACTGTAATATTCTAATACGTATTTGCTTCTAAATTATAACACAACAAAATTAGTTTAAACAACAATGGCAGTGATCAGCGAAGCCCATAGATACACTGTTTACTGTTTAAGGTGCATTCCTAGAGCTTCGCCTCTGATTAAAAAGCAGAAAGTTCCAAATATTAACCATGAAAATACTTTCTCATTAGTAGCGACCGAATTGTTGGGCTAAGCATTCCATTAGACTACGAAAGCATCATAGGATATATTAGCGAGCAACCAGGTTGTGCAGTTGAGGGACTTTTAAGCAGTTGAATCTCAACCAACTATAGTGTAGCGAAACTGGAATGAGGTAAAAGTGTTAAAGCTTGCGATTCGCCGTCAAATCAGACCCGCTGAGGGTCTACGCATGTTCATTGTTGCAGAGGAAGTGGACTGTCATAGCCTACTACAGTAACAATATCCGAAGGATACATTGTTTAAATTAAAAAGAACTGGTTTGGCTCTCGGCTTATTATACTGTAAATACAACTTTAACACACGCAGTTTCAACGGTGACAATAAAGTTTGTCAACGTGTATTATTGCTTAGTATGTTCTATCAATGCCGTTGATCGTCAATAAATATAGCAACCAACCAGGTAGGCCTATAGCAAGGAAACTTAGCTTGATACTCATATATGGCAACCTTATTGCTGAATGTGTAGACACTTGAAGGTATGAAACTAAGTATGAAGAACTGGGTAATGATCCGACATAGGCCTAAGAACAATTCATTAACAAAGAAATAGATGAAAACACAAACTATAGTCTTAAGGCAAACAAATTAAAGCAATATTCTTTACCTTCATCAAGGAACGTCGCTAAGTGCTCCTGTTTTGTTTCGATTAGCGCCTGTCTGAAAAGATTGAGCGCTCTGTTGCTTCTTCTCATTATGGCAGTCATCAGTAAGCTTACATCACATCTTTTGTAATTGGCTGTTTGTATATTGATGTCCTCGTAATCTGTAACGCTTATTGCATGAGAACTTTTCAGGCGAGAAAGAAAATCTACGCCAATGCAAAGACCGGAAGAAGCGTTCATAAATTTAGGATTAATTTTAACAAGCCTTGTGTATTTTTCTTCCGATATTGGCATCAAGTCTCCTATAAACACGAATATACGAACATCATATATAGGCCCAAACAGCACAGTACATCTGCTCATTAAATAAACTCATTTTGTGTATCGTTAAATGCAATGCAAGTGCAGACATGCTTCCTCATGTGATTGTCCGAAATGGAGAAATCTGTAGCCTCTATTAAGCCCCTAGTCCTCTGTTTTTACCCCAAAGGAAAAAAATATAGTTTATGGAGATTCAAACTGCATGGTTCTATCTGTCGAAGCTATAGACCCCTAATGTGGCTGAAAATTAAAATCGGTGAAGGAATTATCAAATTTTAAACGGTCATTTCTAATTACATTTTTAATCTCACATAGCTTGTTGAGCTCAAAAATCTGTTGACTCCTCATTGGCTATCCAGATTCACAAATATTGAGACCAAGCTGCACGGTACGTTGTTGTGAAGTGCAAGATATTTTCCTGACAATTTTCCACTAGAAGAGTTAGGTATTTCAGTGTTCCAAATATAGTCAAATAAAATTATTCTTTTTATTATGATTTGTTGACGATATTTTAAAAATCAATAACCAACATGAATTGGTTTTCGTTTCCGAATAACTAGGTCTCCTTCATATTTATATTAATATTTCATAGCAATATTATAATGGGAATCCCATGGAACGATGGGATGGGATGGGGCAGGCATAAATTGCCATGGGATGAGATGGGAATGGGACAAAAAATCTGTCCCATAGACAAGCCTGGATATATTCACGTAACATAGCTCCCAATGGAGCCGTACCCTTAACCCAGTGTTTCCCAAACTGTGGGTCGCGAACCAATAGTGGGTCGCATGCAGGGATCAGTCCAGTGGGTCGCGTGGTAGTGTGAAATGAGATTCAAATGTGTCATTTTCTAACCAGCACCATAATGTCGCTAGCCTTGCAAAATTGCAAGTAGGCTTTGTTTTAGGCTACGAAATTTAAATACATGCAATCCGTTCAAACTTTAAAAGCCTATATTATGCCTAAAATGATTAGTGACTTATCCACTTTTAGTTGACACAACGTTTGCAGGGTCGCCGTACATTAAAAAAACCCGACGAAGTGGGTGGCGGTCCCAAAAAGTTTGTGAAACCCTGCTTCAACCAACATAAATTTTTCTTACGGAAATCTGCTTATCTGTTTTGCAATTCGCCACAAATATAAAGCACTTATAATGAACCTTGAGCGTTTCCTCGCAGAAGATGAACAACATGTTCCTGTTTGACATCTGTGCCTTCCATGACTCGAAGAAATTTCTCATACTTGGAGATATCTTTGCTTTCCTTTAGCCAGTTATATAACAAGGCACTGCGCCGTAAAAGACATCTTTCAGCTTTTATGCTCGAAGCTTGACCGTCATCTAAAACGCCTTCTGCTCGTAAACAGGCGATAACATAAACACTGACATCAGTACATCTTTTAAGTACGTAAAAATTCCTTTCTATCACTCCGACATGGAGAAGGGTTCCGCTTTTCTCGCTAGCTGAAAAAATATAGGCCTATACAATAAGCATTAGATATGATATGATAAATCATAGGCCTAATAGTTTCTCATCATACTCAAGCATTTGTATTGTGAACCTTAGTAGGTTAACCGCAGTGTTGTATAGTATTTGAAATACAAGTATTTGAGATACGTATTTGAAATGCATTTCATGTAATTTGTGAAAAACTAAAAAAGCATTAGGTCTATATATGTATATATGTACAGTATTTATGTATAAGCATACATGTATGTAGGCCTATATGCAACAATTTAAAAAACAACCATTCAGCCGAAGACTGGTTTAAATTGCACACATTAAGCAATGGGTCGCAAGAAATGTTCACAAGCTTGCACTCGTTTAAACTCATTTCTTGATTTTCTTAGCTGTGATAACTTTAGTTCGCCGTACGTCATGTGACTATAATGGCTTAAAATTGTTTGTCAAACAGGTTGGGTATAGAATTAATTTTGTACCTAAGCATTGGGGCCCCCAAAATATACGGAGTGAAGCAGGGGAGCGCATGAAAATAGGACTCTTTTGCATGCGTAATATGGATCCCAATCAACACAGTTTGTTGGCCCTATCATATGGCCAATGAATTTTTTTTTGAGGGGCCAATGTCAATAATTGCTATTTTTCTGCAGTGGGCCCTCGAAGATTTTGCAAATTGGTCCTATAAAGGCCCTACATGTCGGGCCCTCAAAGGGCCCTCAGTTCATATCTGCAGTGGGCCCTCATAGATTTTGCAAATTGGCCCTATAAAGGCCCTACATGCCCGGCCATCAAAGGGCCCTCAGTTCGTATCTGTATCCGGTCTTCAATGGCCCTTCAATGGGCCAGCATATTATACTGCACCATCCTACCATATATAAACTCTCACACCCTTCACTTCTAAAACATAACATATTAATTTTTTTAAAAATCGATGACAAACATAGTCAGCATACAACTTACAAAGCAAGATTGATGATCAATTGTGATAGTGTTTATTCTAGACCTTCTCTGGGAGGGGGAATTCCCCCCATCCAAAGTTTTATAATTTCCCCCAAAAGTGTGAGGATGGGGGGCTTTTTTGGAGAGGGCAAAATGTAAGGATGATGACAATTTATTTGGTTGCCAGGGCATTTGAGAAGGGTAAATGAGAACTTGAGAAGGGTAAAGGATATTAGGAAGGATGGATGATCTTCTGTTTTGCTTGTCAAGGTTTTGGAGACTCAGACCTCCCCAAACATTTCAAAATCCCCACAATATCAAGATGGCTAGAATAAACACTGATTCTGATACATGTATCAACATAATTGCTGTGACAATTTTTGAACAAAAATAATGCTAAAAAATAATGCTAACGGCACTTTCACATAAGTGGTACAACATTTTAACAGCCAATATCAATTATTGATCAGATCTGACAACAAAAATATATGAAAATTATTGATCGCCATCTACAGCCTCAACTGATTTACTAGTATAGATGTTATAAAAATACAAGCCAAAAACGACAATGAAACCTCTTAAACAGATATTAAGTTTGCTTACTAATTGGTTACAACCATGGGCTGCTGGGCACCCAGAGAATTTTCACCAGGAGGAGCAAAACACAATGATCACGTTTATGCAACATAAATTTTTCCAGGAGGGGCAAAAACATTTTAACACAATGGTCACAGTTAGTATTTTATCAAGGTTTTCAAATTTTAGTGTGAAATATTGGTATTTGCATTTTCCAGGAGGCAAGTGTCATCTCTTGCCCCAATGTGCGGGCGTGCATGGGGTCAGCTGCACACTGCACAGTACAAAAGGCTACAATGTCTGCCAAAAAGCAATGAAAACTAGTCAAATTGAAAGTCCAAAAGAACAACTAATTTTAATAAAATGACCAGTTCTAAACAATTTCTTCACTATATCATGTAATAAATAAATATGTGACATTGTTTTAACAGAAGCTGTAGGTCAGTTATCAGATTCGACACTGTTGTCAGACTCTGGTCTGAGGGAAGTTGTTCAAAAACGTCTTTTATCAGATGACTGCTTTGCAGCAGCAGTCAGAAAATGTTTCCGACCACCATCTCTGTCCCGAGCCTGTCTCAGCCAGACCTTAATTTTATCTTCAGCCAGCCTGTTGACGGTATCTCTCGTTTGTTCGTTAATTCGCACAGCATCTGCAACTTAGACAACAGTATTGAGACATCAAATACTGTTGATTTGAAATACAAATAATTTTTCTCTCAATAATACCTCATGTAATATTCACCCTAAAGTTGCATTCTAGATGATGTATACCTATGGTAAAACATGGTAATCTGCTCTGAGTTTCTCTAAGAAGATGCGTCTGCATTAGCTCATACCAGCCACAGCTGCTAATGATTGGTATCTCAAGCAAGTTGGTCAATGTATTTACAAGTCACTAGAAGCCTGCACTATTGCAGCAACACTATCCATGGTCCCAACAGTAACTGAAGGAGCTGCACAGTACAAGCAATTACAACAAAAGACATAACACCTAAATATTGGCACTGGTCAATTTAATATGAAGCCTGACATCAGCATATATTTGGGTGAGCACTGAGCAGTAATAATACATGCTTTATTATTATTATTATTATTATTATTATTATTATTATTATTATTATTATTATTATTATTATTATTATTAACGTACTGATCAAGAGTTTGGTGTAATTGGACTTCTAGCTTGCTGCTCTGGAATCAATATGGTGCATAGTCTGTTAGTTTAACCAACTTCCTACACATAACTGCAAATCACTTTGTATTGTTTTAAGCCCATTACAGTCAGTGTCAATAAATAGAGTTTGTCTGTAACAGCTGTTTTGAAGATGTATTGTGAAAAAATGCAATCTATTGCAATGACTCAAACTCTTATCAAATATATACAAACACAACCACTGTGACCTGAAATCTGCAAACAAAATAAAGAGTGCATATACCACATATGGAAGGTGACAATCCCAGTGCTTGGAAGCTGTGCTTTCCCCTGTTTCCAGCCCAGTTGAATTGGCAGGACAATTCGTTCATCATAATCGCCTTCATCATACCATTAACTGTATCGGTGATACTTGTCGCTTCAAACGTGGACAAGTATCTTGCCTAAACAGTTCCAGTTAAACCTTCATAAAGTACATCGTATTTTACTAGGTAGGCTACATGTAATGTACACACACATCCAATACATGATAGCATTGGCTAAAGTATAATTTTTGGGCCCTACTGGCATGTTCAACATTCTCGGCAGAGTACATCTTGCTGTAGGCTAATTTGAGACATAAGCCGAATTTTGCATATTTGAATGGCTCAAATAGGGTAACAGAAGGCCCATTAAGAGATAAACATCTGAATATTTATTCAGAAATAAACATCAGAGATGAAATGTGGGGGCACACTCAACCTGGATCTTACTGTACCAGTTAATAAAATTAACACCATCTAACCAAGCCTTGTCCAGCTTGCTCATTCTGCTTGACAAAAGATGCTGCATCCTTCAAATCTTTGACTGCATCAGCTGGCAGTTTCATTCCTTCAGGCATAGTGGGAACATCCAAGCTGCTGCCTCTTGTTCCACCTCTGTTGACAAGTGTAGTGACATTCCGCGACAATATCTCAATTTTGGAATCAATTCGATTTAATTTTGCAAAAATCATGCGGTACTCTTCAGAGGTAACAAATGCTGGAACAACACATCCACAACAGTACTGGACAGCATGTTGATTTAATACAATATAATATAATAATATATATAACGAGGTTTAAAGTGGTTCAGGTAGGGACTGCCCTGTGTGAGAACCACTGTTGTTCCCGTCCAATCTAATATCCTAAACTACTGAGGTTTATTTTGAACTCATTCACAGTTGTAGCCGTTACTATCCTCTCATCCAGTTCATTCCATCTGTCCACCACACTTGCACTAAAAAAGTTCTGTTTGTGTTTCTTGTTCTCTATATAAGTGAGTCTCTATATGAGTCTCTATATAAGAAAGAATAGTAAAATGCTTTTAAAATTACCGTTAACAAACTGGAGAACAAGCTAATTGTGTCTATTCAAGCAATTCCTTGTATTTGCATAATGCATCTGTTGGACCAGCTGGCATTCAATGCTGTTATACTACAGGCCAACATTTTTAATTTTGAACCCATTTCACAATATTTTGCACCAACTGGCTGTACATAAGCATGTCATATTCTTATGCAAGTCCACACATATCAGCAACACATTGACACGACTTTCCGATACTAGATGCTTACACTTTTATTACACAACAGTGAATAGAGAAACCAGAGAATTACAGGTGTAACAGTAAGCAATGGGTTCTAATCGCCAGTTTCCGCCCACCCCTCCACAATTATAATTATAGATCACGTACGCGCTACATATACCATCACGTGGCGGCGCAACAGCGCATGACAATGTTTTAAGAGCCAAGTCAAGTTTCAAAGGGAAGCCTCAAATTGCAAAGTTCACCACTCGCACATTAAGTGCAGACAATTGAACTACAAGATTTGTTTTAAAAATGAACTTGTTACAAAAATAAATTCAACTCACTTCACAGCGTTTAACGAGAGCAGCAGATCGCGGCCATAAATCAGTCCCGCAGTAACATTTATTTGAATTACAAAAACTTCTAAAAGTTATGATTAAGTGTTATTCAAAACAATGATGCACTAATTTAATTTATAATTAATAAAAGTATAATTAATTATAACTTTATGAGAATATTATTTGTTATTTGTTGATTTACACTTGATTAAGCAGCTAAAATAGTGCACCGGAACTATAGTGCGTATTACTACGCCGGTAAGCATTAAGCGTCGACTGGCCGCGTCTGGGCCAGCTTCATTGGCCCACTGTGGGCATAAATCTGTTGGCGGGTCTTCGGCCAATATCGCCATGTGGCCCGCACTTACACGCGTCGGCCCTGCAATGGCCCAACGTTTGGTGTTTATTGGGATTAGCCCTATAGGCTATAAACACATTCGGTGCGTAGGTCTATTGATTTGTATGACTTCATAAAAATCCACAACACCAAATTTCCCACACAGCAAATGGAAATTCCCTTCGTCAGTGTATAAATTGTCCAATCATTTAGGCCTATGTAGGCGTATCATTTCAGAATCATCGCAAAATCTTCTCTAATCTTGGACATTAGAAAATATTGTAATAGTTTCAAATGCATCCACGGATAAGATAAAGATAAGACCGCATATTTGCCAAATTGCGATAAGAAGAAGCAAGAAAGCAAATGACGCATTAACATAGGCCTACATATTGTCATATGACTTATGACCGGATCCAGCCAAAGCATTAATAGGCCTATATGACTGATATATGACTGAAATTTTGCCACTGAATTAAATAGGACTAGGCCTATACCATCCTATGATCAGATGTTAGCGTGTTGGGTTAGAATCAACCTTAGCTGTTATAACGAACAACGAATTCCTATAGGCCTATGCACAGGTATGCGCTATCATCTAAAAGGTCTAGGACGAAGCCTGCTGGTCAACGCGCCACGGTTCACTAACTTCACTAGATTCAGTCTGCCTAGGAAATCCTTTTAAGTTCAATAGTATTTTACGCTGACCCAATAATACAGTAGAGATCACAAACTAAAATTCACTAAACGCTTGATAGGCCCTAACTGTTATTTTATCGTATTGTATTTGTATTTCAGCGCTAGTTTAAACCTACCTTCCATGATTGCTATTTAGCCGTGACAACCGGATGTGAGAACTTTAAATACATATAGAAAATTTCCCAGTTCCAACTATTTTCGTTGCAATTGCTTTTATAGGGCTTCTATCTTCGATAATGTTGCCCTCTGCTTCATCAGCTATCTGGGTCAACTCATTGGTCTACAATATTGGGACAACAGAGAAGGAATTCCTAAGTCTCAAGGACTAATAATAATAATAATAATAATAATAATAATAATAATAATAATAATAATAATAATAATAATAATAATAATAATAATAATAATAATAATAATAATAATAATAATAGTAATAATAATAATAATAATAATAATAATAATGTGATTTAAAGCAGTGTTTAATCTAGACTCCTGGACTCCGGGGGCGGGAGACTGAAAAAAGCCGGGGGAACTGACAAAGCCGGGGAAATTCTGCTAAAGGGCTGCTGCTAGTTCATGTAGCATGCCAAAATTTCCGGAGGGAATTTGAAATTTCCGGGGAAAAAGGACAATTTCCTCCGAAACGGCCTAGATTAAACCCTGATTTAAATTAAGTCGTTTAGGAGGTTAAGTAAGTCTGTGTGAAAATCTCTTTAGTGAGTCCGTATCAATGTCTGTAACACTACTATGGCCTACACTGTAATTGCAGTTCCAAAATGTAGCACAAACTACGCATTTAAGTTCAGATATGATAGGCTATACCATCAGAAGTAGTAGATGTTCACATCTTGTGTTTAAACTGTTCTCCGCCTGCACCCACATACGCTCGGAGTTCCTTTCGCCACTGTCCAACTGCTTTATCAATTCAATTGCGCCCTGGCCAAGCTTATCCCATTCCTCAGCAATGCGCTGTTGTACTGTACTGTAGCTCGCTGATGTCTTTGACTGTCCTGCTACCTCTTTTTTCAGTGTGCCTAGTGTTTTTTCTAGGCCTGTTTTTGGGGGATTCCCCACCCGAAGTTTTAAATTCCCACCCCCCCCTCCCCCAATTTGTATATGCTGGCTTGGGGATGGAAATTTCCCCCTCAAAAGCGTGGATAGACAAATCTTGTCCCTCCAAACATTTCAAACCCCCCAATGTCAAGGTGGCTAGAATAAACACTGCAGTGTGCCCCATTTCTTGTACACCTGTAGTCCATCGGGTTTATGTCAGTTTTGAATAATTACCGAATCGGGCTTACGGATTGTGTATTATACGACGTCTATGTAGCCTACAGTATAAACATACATTTTACTTAAATGAACTTCTAACTAGTAAACTATCAACAAAGCAAACCAAGAAGATGTAAGCGCCAAAGAATCGCTGAGGCATAGAATAGTAAGAAAGTGAGTGTCCAATATCTAACAACATCTAACACCCCCACAACGATTCCCAAAGTTACAGTTATACAGTAACTCTTCAATGTCAATACTGTCAAAATAAAAATACTTAGTCCTACTGTATATTAAAGAGTTATAGTAGCATATTATAAATCATCAAAGTGAATGAGCTGTAAAACTAAACTATTCGAAAAATGTATGTTAACAGCTTCAGTTTGATTGAGTCAAGTGGTTTGGTTAGTAAGTCTGCAGGAGGCATTTCACTGGTTGGACAGTACCTAATCTCAATGTCGCTAGTCTTATGTAGTTTCTGGATGAAATGGTACTTTGTGTCTATGTTCTGTGTCCGCGTGCACGACTTTTCGTCCATAATTACTCTTCTTGAAGAATGAACGAATCGGGCTTAAGGATTATGTATTATACGACGTTTATGTACATGTATGCACGTATATTATACTTAAATGAACTTCTAACTATAGGCCTACTAAAAGATCTACACAACAAAACAAGAAGATGTGAGTCAAGGAATCGTTTAACTGCATATTTGCAAGTAAGTGAGTGTCCAACATCTAACAGCACCATCTAACAGTCGGGACCACTGGGCGGCCACAGTTTCGGTGGGATGCGGTTTGGCGTTACAACTTTCAGGAGTTCGACAGTATCGTGTGCCCGACATACGAAATTATGGTCATAGGACACTTGGTCATAGAAAAGTTGGTCATAAGGACTTTTGGTCATACGGACTTTTGGTCATAGGACACTTGGTCATAGAAAAGTTGGTCATAAGGACTTTTGGTCATACGGACTTTTGGTCATAGGACACTTGGTCATAGGACACTTGGTCATATGACACTTGGTCATATGACACTTGGTCATAGAAAAGTTGGTCATAAGGACTTTTGGTCATACGGACTTTTGGTCATAGGACACTTGGTCATAGGACACTTGGTCATAGGACACTTGGTCATAGAAAAGTTGGTCATAAGGACTTTTGGTCATACGGACTTTTGGTCATAGGACACTTGGTCATAGGACACTTGGTCATATGACACTTGGTCATAGAAAAGTTGGTCATAAGGACTTTTGGTCATACAGACTTTTGGTCATAGGACACTTGGTCATAGGACACTTGGTCATAGGACAGTTGGTCTTAGGACAGTTGGTCATAAGGACTTTTGGTCATAAGGACTTTTGGTCATACGGACTTTTGGTCATAGGACAGTTGGTCATATATAGGACAGTTGGTCATAGCCATTTGGTCACACGGGCTTTTGGTCATAGGGACTTTGATCAAGAGCTTGTGGAAAATAGTTGCAATTAAATAGGGTGGGGTACTGGCTTTATTTGCCCATCCTGCATATGCACATTTTTCTCCAAATTTCTCGGAAACTACAGTGTGAATACCAAGGTCACACACGCACGCACACTCACGCACACAAACACACCTATATATATATATATATATATATATATATATATATATATACTGTATATGTGTGCGTGTGTGACCCGCTGGGAGAAAAGGTACCATATGTGGGGTTCTTGAGTTACATATGCTGCAAATATCAGGGTTATATTAGCACAGTCACAGCAAAGTCTTAAAGAAATATACTTTGTCATTTCAGAGATACCAGGATCCAAACATCATGCCTATCAAATTCAAAATTCTGAGAAATTGAACATTTATTATTGACGAAATTAAAGCGTTCAAAATTTTAAAACTATACAAGAGTTACGGATGAAATTTTATCTATGTATTAATTGTCACATATTCAAACTATCTCTAAAGTTTCATCCGTAGGCTAACTATTCATAATTCATCAGTAGAAAATTTAAATAAATATAATTACTAATACTAGAACACAGTAATTGAAAAAGGTACCATAAGTGGGCAAGATATAATAATAGGGTTGTAATGTACAATCTAAACAAGATATACGAACGGTAATAGAACACAATAAAACTTATCAGATAGACTAATATTAATCAAAGTGATTATAGATGTAACATATGCAACGGAATGATGCAAAACAAAGAACGAGAAACTAGTGTTGTAATTCATAAATAACAGCACAAAATATGATTAAACTTCACTTTTAAGCAAAGAAAGAAACTAAAATCGCCCGATATTGCAGATTTGTCAGCTGGTTCTAAGTTCACACGTATTATATTTTTTTTAAAAATTAGTAAGTAAGCTTAAACAGAGCGTCAAAGTTAGAAGTCCACTTATGGTACCTTTTACCTATCTCAGTTTTAAAACAAATTCTCTACTAAATGATGCAGATTTGACTAAAAAGACATGATCATTTAATTGTCTACACATCATACTGTCTAAAATACCAAAAAAGTAATTTTTGAAAAATTCAAGTTTTCAAGATAAAAATGCAATTTCCCGCTAATCTGTGATCCCACTTATGGTACCTTTTCTCCCAGCGGGTCACATATATATAATATGAAACCTAGAATTCCAGTCAGAAAATAGCATCATATTACTGCGAAGTACGGACGAGGAAGGCTGAGGATCACAGCAATAGTTAAAAATAAAGACCGAATCTAAGAAATTGTATTTTTTTAAAAATTCATATAGGCCTATAGACTGATTCTTCATGCTTTGAGAGACCTATTATGCAGTAATATAACCATTTGTCCCAATTTTAAATTAAATTAGTCTCATAATTGAATTCCCAGTGTACAAAGCTTCCGCGTGGTATAAGACTAGGCTACTTTGTTGCATGTAACGTAGCATATACATGTAATTTGATTTCATTTCCGAAATAATAATAATAATAATAATAATAATAATAATAATAATAATAATAATAATAATAATAATAATAATAATAATCTTTTTTCGTGACAAGCACAGCGTCAAAAAATAGTACACAAACAAGGAATAACACAAATCAACTGAACAAAAACCAAATGAAATCAAACTAATAATAAACTAATAAACTAAGCACAAATATTATATGCATTTCTAATTCAGTTAAAATTATTTATCTTACTAAATCCCGTATAATAAAGCCTTTGCCAATACATGATCGACCTTATCTCAAATCTAATAAGGCGTTGTACGGGTTCAGTTGCGTCTAAAATTTCAGGCACTTTCTGGGCCCAGAGTCCAAAATTACATCCAAGATTCCTCACTTCATTTTATTAATGCTGCGTTAAATCGGATTATCAGAGTTTGTTGTCGTAGTACCTTTTAATAATAATTCCTACATAGTTGTTACCAATGTCTATCTTAGTGCGTTTTCAGTACATTTTAATATGTGTTTTTCATTCCTCACAGTTGCCAAATATTCTGCTTCGTAATATACAGTGTGGTATATATGTGTGAGTCAGAAACACATGTTTGCACCCGCTGAAGCGAGCGCCTGTTTTCAGAATTTCATGCCAACTTTTCAATTTTGCAGTGTATTACTGTATATTCACATCGGCATTTGGCATCGCTCGTATCAGGAAAAAAACACAAACCGAAATCATACACAAGGAAATCGCACACGCAGCCGCGCGTTACCAGATAGGAGGGAGAGACCTTGTCAGCCGCCCTCGCTTGTATACGGACCTGGGAACATGCCTACGCATGCACAAGCATTGCCAGGATATAACTGGTTATAAACAAGCTGACTCAAAACAAACAAATCAATGATAGACTTAAAGTACATGTTAATTTTGAATTCCAGATCATCTTGTGTGTGTCTGTATTTCAACTGAATTGTTGCTGTGTTTAGGCAAATCCGAAGTTACTAATTGGCATTCAACATCTGGTTCTCTTTTAGTTGACCAACACACTATAAAAACAACAAAACCTTCTTAAATCAAAATAAATCAACCTACAAACTGCCTAGCTGCGTAATAAAAATCAACCACTTCATAGACCAATTTCGTTTGTAGCACAGAAATTAATTAGTCTGTCTATGACTTTTCTTTCTTCACTTACAGACATCATAGACTCGTTCTAGTGATAATAAAATTCTATGGGCTGTAGGCTGCCAAAATAGAGATAATAATTTCGAAGATAGTACAATCCTTGGAAATTAACCATCGGGTATGATACAGGGGCGTAGCCATGAATTTTATGGGAGGGGGGTATAATGTGATATGGGGTATAAATCTTTAAAAAACTTTGAAAATCTTAAAAACACATTGAAAATTTGAAGGTAGTATGATTTTTTTGGTTGGGGGAGTATATATACCGATAAACCCCCGTCCCTACGCCCCTGGTATGATCCCACTAAAAGTTAGAATGCTACATAGATGTAGAGAAAAGAAATTCCAAAGATATCCGATCTACAACAATCTAAATGTCTATAGCTTCTCATTTCGGAAGAATAAGGAGCTACTTTGGTGCTGCTTTTGAAAGCGCTATAGAAATTAACGAGATTTTACTTGCATACTTACTTACACTATCTTAGTAATCTATCTGCCAAAGTACTACGTTTAGTTGTCATCATTGCAGACTTGAAAGAAAGGAGCAGATTAATAAACCAATAATTATGATCACGTTTCTAGGAGAACTATAGAAGAAAGATATCAGACAGACCAAGGCAATTTTGCATCGATGCACTGAGGAGATCGTTCCCTTTATTCTTTGGCCTTCGATTTCTGCGGATAGCGACTGCGACGACTAGGCATGCAGTCAACAGGATCAAAGCCATCAAACTGAGAATGACAGCCAGATGGGAATTCGAGAAAGTTCCTGAAATGCAAATATTCATTGTAGATTTTAAAATCTATCCAAATATTTACTGTACATGTATACAGGGGCGCCCACACAAGGGGGGAAAGGAAGCAAATGCTTCCTGAAAAACCTAGGGGGGGAAGAAATTCCCCCCCTGAGTTTTGGTATCACGTTAGAGTAGTATATTTATTCGATAAGCCCCTCAATGACTGCGCAATTACTGGCTTAATTGCAGTGCAATTTTGTAACGTCATATAAGATTACCGGTACTCAATTCAAGTTCAAGTTCATTATTATCAGGCATTCATAAAATTTTATAATTATTGTCACTTTTACGTACAGTCATTCTAATGATGAAGAGTGCAAACTTCCTGTGAAATATAAATCGTTTATAACAAACTAATAGACTCACATGAAGTTTACATTCCAAATTAGACTACTGCAACTCCCTCCACTACTGCAGCCTTCCAAAGACCTCCATCAACAAATTACAATCCATTCAAAACTGTGAAACGGTGCAATTAGATACTGTTAATAATAATTATAATTTGCTTGTTTCAGTCAGTTGCCTTAAGTCTAGTTACCCAATTTGCAGTTGTTGCAGCTTTAATGCCTCTATCATCTATGTAAAATAATGTAGGCGTGGCTGTTGGAGATATCTAATTTTTAAAATAAATACTAAAAGTAACATTTATTTTATTTGCATTTGGATGTGGTCATATTGCCAATGGATAATTTGCAGGTAATTTTAAATAGTTTTCCAGCGCAATTACTGCGATATCTCTCCATAGTTTCAACTTACATTTAATATTGCTTTGTGACTGTTGGAATTTTCCAGAAATTAAGAATTAGAAGTTACTGGTATGAGACCTACCCTGGTGCACCAAAGTATGCGATTTAATGTCCAAAATGCACTGAAACTCACCTACGAGCACCTATTGATTTCAAAATTTTTTCGGGGTTTTACCCCGGACCCCAGGCTTTTTTCCACGAATTTGCGTGGATGGGGATTGTCAATGTTCAGTGTCGAGTCTTATACGGCTACTTTTTCGTATAATAATAATAATAATAATAATAATAATAATAATAATAATAATAATAATAATAATAATAATAATAATAATAATAATGTGGTGTAGATAAATCCCTGCCGGACCCCGTTTAAGGGCGGGGAGGAAAGGGAGGACAGAGAAGGGGAACCTGCTTCCAGCAGTCAGGGGGGGATGGGCGCCCCTGCATGTATATATGCCAGTCCAAGGCCACGCTGAAGACATTTGAAGACGCAGAAATGTGGTTTCCGCGACGGATGCTGAAGAATGAATGGAAGGGAAAGAAAACCAATGAATAGGGGTAGAAAAAGGCATGATAGCAACCATCAAAAAAGGCAGCTTTCTTTCTTCGGACAAATAATGAGGAAAAAAGGTCTGCAGGCATGTGGCATTAACTGGAAAAGAGGAGGGAAACCGGAAAAGGAGCAAGGTGAAGGTAGAGAAATACACATGTAGACTGTCTACGAGAAGGAATTAAGGGAGTAAGGAATAACATCGAACTAATAAGAGGATGTCAGGATCGAACAAAGTGGAAATCCATGGTCACTAACGTAGAAATGCACAGCAGCGACAGCACCTAAGGAAGAAGATTATATGACAGGCATAAGTCGCTACATTTATGACAATTGCAAGCAGCATACCTACGTTAACCGAAAAATCAAAGAACCGTAAAAGCGTTTACGCTTTGGTAAAGTTCGATTGGTCATATCAAGGCTAAAATTTTACCAGGGGGAACAAATTGCGGCAGCGGCTTTTCTGAGGAGGGGCAGCTGTTTGGGGGATGGTGCTTCTCTTCTGATTCTAGACTCTAAGAAACTCATCAATACCCCGTAGTAGCAGGTGCATTGTCTACAGTAACAGTGACGTTGCCTTGGGGTCACAAGACGTGAACAAATTAATGACTACCGTACCTGAAGCCTTCTATACATTGGCTGCCTTATCCTACCCAAGTGAAGTTTCATGCACTGAAAGCTTTTACATTCTCTCATATTGGCAGTGCTCCATCTTATCTGTCAGAACTACTCCACCCTATTGGCTCTATATCTGGTCGGCCATGGCTTCGGTCCAAAACAAAAGGTCTCTTCAGTGTGCCTCAAGTACGGACGGTCTTTATTCTTGAAATGAGATGTTGAGTCAGTTGGCCTTATCCTCTGGAATGCTCTTGACCCCAATGTACAACTGCCGAGTGTATGGCCCTCTTTTTGAAATTACTTCAAACTCATCTCTTTATCGATATGCAGTACCGGTATATAATCGCAGCGGGAGCGTTTCTGAGTGATTTTTCAGAAGAGGCGCTATACAAATATTCTATTACATTACTGATGTTGGACGCGAAAATTAGATACACAGATATAATACAGTACATTATTCTGAAATCTGTGAGTATAGAAAACAGACCTCCCGAGGAAATGTAGATGACCTCGAGGCAATCGACATCGCAAGGCATTCCTTTGAGCGAGCACCTGGCGCTGCATTGGTACCTGCCTGGAAATCTGATTTCCAATGTTTGATCTAATGAGATTATGTCGCTGCTATCGTTCGTCCATCTGTATGAACATGGTCCCGTGCTGTTCGCGACGCACGTAACATTACCTGCTTCGCTTAGCTGCAGTTGCTGCGTGGAATTAATAACACCTGAAAATTCATTAAATACAGTATGATTAATATGCACGTCAGGTTTTTATTTAATTGGGGGGTTTGGGCTGTAGAATGAGTTTGGGCTTGAATGTCAATCTAGATTGAGCTAGAAATCCAGAGGACAGTTCAAGGTGATTGCTCGCTACCGTTGTATTGCGATGTTTTCAAAAAATTCAAAATTCAAAATTAGTTTATTGTTTTCCAAATTTTCCAAATAAGTGCATAATAACATCATCACAGTGATTACATGTAAAGATCATAGTAGTAATAATAACATCATAATAGTAATATTTGAAAAGCATGTCGCAGCTACATGTGCGATTTGTTTTTAAGAATACAGAGGTCATGGGGTGGTATTACAGAGGTCATAGGGTGGTATTACAATGTAATGTAATTGAATACAATGCAGAAACGCAGTGCGATTAATGTGCAATATACAGCTTCAATTATTGTAATGTTTCAATTTCAAATTCATGCATTTGTCTTGCTTTCTCGATTTAGACTCAGCAGGTAGGCACATTCTAATTTCGTGAATTCTTCAAATAAATGCATTTCAAGTAGGCTACTTTTCTGAGCATTAATAATAATAATAATAATAATAATAATAATAATAATAATAATAATAATGTGATTTTAAGTGGCTTAGGAGGCTAAGTAAGCCTTTGTGAAAACCACTGACTTAACCATCTGCATTCAATAACCTAGTTTATCGAGATAGCCTTTGAAACTCATACACCAAAATTTTTTGATCCGCTTCTTTTATTGAAGGAAATTTCATTGCGGTCGAATGCATAGGTTAAATACAGGAGAAGATAAAACTAAAAGTCTTACTTGAAACTGTGAATTTAAACGGCAAAGATGGAATCATTGATCGTGAAGTGTAACAGCTATGAGTTGACTCTATTGATTCCGGTAGAGATCTAATATGCAGTCTGTACGAGATGAGTGTCTTGTTCGATTTCTCTTCATTCTTCACAATATCTGTTACATCGAGATCTGGACAATTCAAAGATGGCGCTATGTTTCCGGAATAGGGAATGTCGCAGAAGAGCAGCGCTTGTTCCTGCTTCTTTATTCCGCAGCTGTTCTCGTCAACCACTTCTTCTGAGGTGCAGTGTGGATTCGAACCTTCAACAGTTAGCGTAACAAAAATAATCAGGCATTTTTGAATTTAGAGTCAGACTACTTCGGGGAATGGCAGAGATCTCATTATGTCCTCACCACGCTGATCTCTGATTTAAAGAATCTCAGTCAGCTACGATTAGGCTATAGACTACAGGTTAAAATGTATGCAAAATATTGATCTACTACTACTACTACTACTACTACTACTACTACTGTACTACTAACTACTGATCTACTGCTGCTGCACTGCTACTACTACTACTACTGCTACTACTACTACTACTACTGCTACTACTACTACTGCTACTACTGCCACTGCTATCATTATCATTATGCTTTTGTTGTTTCTGATGTTTTGGCTGATATAACTAAACAAATTATTTTGTTTTGTTCCACCTAATTGCTTGCTGATTGCAAACACACAATTGCTAATCAACATGGTAGCCCACATACATTTTTCCAAGGAGTAAATATATTGGTCACGGTTAATATTTTTAGTACGGCATTCAAATGTAAATTTTGACAATTTTAAAAATTTGCCCAAATACTGGAGAAATCTGCAAAATCAGGTTCTGATATATTTTAATCATTTAAGTAGTGATTAGTGTGATAAGTAAGTAAGTAAGTAAGTAAAGTAAAATCTAATACACTGCTTGGCTAAAATAAAAATAGTTAGTTTTAAAAAAATAGATTTGCATTTTCCAGGGGCCATGTGCACCACCGCCCATGCTAACCCACTAATGAAGTGAAATGTATCATTGCCTACCAGTAAAGCAGATACATGGTTTCGTATTCTGTACATAACGTTCAAATGTTTTTGTTTCACATGGCCACATTACAGTAGTATTATTTCCCCAAGGCTCAGTGTTTGGTCCTCTCCTTTACATACTCTATACAGCCCTTTGCTCTTTAATTGCCTCGCTACTCTATGCTGATGACATTCAAATTTACCAACACAGCCCTCACTCTTCTCATATCTGAGCTCACTCAATAAGTAAACTAAACAGTAAACAGTAAACTCTTCGGGATTGGATGTTTTCACTTCTGAACCTGATAAAACTCAACTTATTTGGCTTGGTACTAAACATCTGCATTCAAAAAATTGGCTGTGACTCACTACTCTCTCATTCCTAATCTAACTTTCTCTAATTATCAAAAACTCTTGGTATTTACTTTGACAGTAACTGACCTTCAAAGAGCACTTTGCTAGACTCTCTCGATCCTGATTTTGCCAACTTAGGCAAATTGAGGTTATTCGAAGAACCATTCTGACTTTTTGTCAAATTCTCTTCTCTTTATCACCTGCTTCTGCAATCTGCCTAAAGGCTCATGTCTTGTGGCTAAAGCTCCATTCCACAGAAACAGTTCTTCTTTCTGTTCAAAATAGCATCATAACCGTTTCTATGGATCAGGGTAAAGTCAAATCACCCTCTTTCACTGCAAATCGTCCTCCTGGATCTCACCAGAAGCATTTGACCCAGATCACGCACTGCTCTTACTCAGCGTCGGGTTTTTGCAGTGACTGGACCCTCCCTCTGGAATGTCTTGAACCCATCCATTCGGACATCACCTTTTACTCCCTCTCTCCTCTCAATGCGACTCCAATGCCAGGAGCGCCTCTCAATAGAATTATTAGAGCGATGTTCGCTATAATGTAAAGGCGCTATGCAAATGCTACATTACATTAGGTATGGTTCAACTTGTGAAGGAGGTGGATTTCACGAAGCCTCTTTTTCTTTTGAATATATCATTATAGGCCCCTACGTCTACTTCACGCAGTTTTACTCTCTTCTAAATTAATTATTTAATTAGAACTGCCTTGCAAACGACGTTCACTGAGATTTCCCACCTGTTTTCAGTCAACCTGTAAAGGTTCCCTTCATTAAAACAGGATAAAAATTAGTTCTTAGCAGCACATTGCCTGCCCAGCCATGCACTGTGAAACTGCCGAGCTATGTTCAACAATGGTGTAATGAATCTCATAGCAGGTCCTGGTTCCCATTGGCGCTACCTTTATCTGTCAGCAGCTTAGGTCTCTTATTCTTTATTTCCGTCTTTAGTCAGCATCCAGTACAGTAGTGATGTACGTGGCATTCCTCTGTAGTTTGTCTTTCCTCCCGTGCATGTGTCCCTCCGGAAATGTTCTGAATAATGATGATGCCAATCCGTAATGAGTAAAACTCATTAAAGTCTATATAATATTACAATGACTCATTTGACTCGTTAACGATATAACGATGACTCATTTGACTAACTCATAGATTAAATAGAAAGACAACGCCGATTGCTCAACAAAGCCTAATCTGAATCACTACCGGTGGCGGTTCCACATGGGGACACGGGGAGGCCCGTGCCCCCTCTTTAATGCCTGTCCCCCAGTCCTCCCAGTTGGGACCTAAGCATACTACTACATACCTAGCCTACCTATGAACAAATGGTTGGCTCGTATGCTAAGAAGTTGCCACCCCAACGCCCACTCCACTTAGCAAATCCTGGAGCTGTCACTGATCACTGATAAGATTAAACACTCATTGAGGCTACTTAATCCATATTTACCGGCCGCCTACACCACAACTTGATCTCTGTATGGTCAGTGGTCACCAATACACTAACGACGCTTAAAGTTGCTTAACTTCGGTGTTCTGACGGAAACCGGCCGCACGCGTCTTTTTTTCTGCAAACAAACAGAAGGTTATATGAATATTTATGAACCGCGTGACGCTCTTAATGTGAATACTTCTAAAGCAAAGACAACTTTATAGGTTAGGGTTAGAGTTAGGGTTAGGGTCAGGGTTAAGGTTAGGGTTAGTTAACCCTAACCCTAACCCCTAACCATAAACCCTATGCATAACCTTTTGTTTGTTTGCAGAAAAAAAGACGCGGCCGCACAACGCCAAGTAGATCGATTATATCTCACCAATCGGCTCTCCGTACATTGCATGCTTGATCCTCATATGGTGATCTAAGAAAAACGATCTACATTTGACGGAATCTATCTAGTTTTCTGGTAGATCTGCATTGAAAGCAGGTTGTGCTTTAAAATATTGTGGTCAGAGCTACATTAGATCAACAGTCGCAATGCTAGTACTGTAGCAATTAGTCTACAGTTATTTCACGTTCGGTCGACGTAATTACATTGTTGAATAAGTAAGTAAGCAACATCTCGTAAATTTCTATAGCGCTTTCAAAAGTGACACCGCACTAACTGCCTGTTCTTGCGCACTTAATCCTAATATCAAATAGCATAGCCAAGAATTGGGAGTCAGACAGGACCATAATACGACGACGTGAAAGAAATACTGTACTTTAAACTCTATAGTCGATCTTTGCTCTAGCAGGTAAAATGGATAAACTCAGCATGATTTAAAGTGGCTTAGAAGGCATTACTGCCTGTGTGAAAGCCACTAACTAACGGGGCAACCCGCTCCGTCAAACGCTCCAGCACAAAACCCACTCTGCCATCTTCCGCCCCAAAGCAACATACAACATTGCAAACACGACAAAGCCATGCCCAGAATACATAATATAGATGACTGGACTTGAAAGAGACTGTATGCGAATCACATGGTCTCCCGTCTAGGAATGACGCCAACGCGCATTTTATCGACTATAATCATTTACTTGTACTAGCGCTCACGTCGTTTTGTTGTATTCGTTGTTTGTATGAATCACGCCGTGCATTTGCCTCCGGCTATATACGCTGGTGGTGTTTGTCCAATGTCCATAATAAATCCCAATTAGTAACGCCTTTAATGTGCACACAAGAGCAGAGGCGTGACCAGGAATTTGATTTGGAGGTATGCGCCCCTGCATAAGAGCTCACGACCTAAATCTAATATATTACCGCATTCAACTTTTCAGCTCATTGCAAGACGCACCACGAATTCCTTAATTCCCTATAGTGCTAAATGGGACGAGAGTGTCTGTCGCTAGCGCAGCCAGAAGAGGGGTAGTGCCTTCAACCCCTTGATCAGGGAAGATCTTGGCAGAACATTAAGAAAAGTCTACCCAAAGATGGTAAGATAATTAATTAATTGTCGAATCAGTCTGAATGTTTCTCTCTCGGAACTTTCAATATTTGAAACTCGCATTATCCCAACGTTCTGGCGGCTAGGACTATGCCTCCCCCAGACCCCTCTAGAGTAGATAATGACCATGAGGGCAGCCAAGAGGAATAGGGCAAGAACGGAACCTCTATTTGGGTCTTAACGTGTCGCAAGATTCTTGCACAACCGATGAAAACATTTTTTCCGGTTAGGGTGGAGATATGCTGTGATATAGTCTGAAAATATGTTCCAAATTCGCAATATATTTCAATCCAACTTTCAATATTTGAATCTCGCATATTTTCCTAGCTCGAAAATACTTCAATGTCTGAATAGATTATTGGCTATGCAACATTACTCAAATGTTCTGCTGGGGTTCTGCTCCAAACCCAGTTGGGAAGCTTGCCGCGCCCTTACTAGGATTTGGGAATGTCGGTCTGCAGTCTTGGTGCCCTCCCTCCCATTCCAGAACCTGGCTATGCCAGTGGACAGAAGGCCACTGCAGTGGCCTGTGTTTTTTTGTAATGATACTATCCGGTACGGAGTTCCAGAAAAACTTAAAATTAGTTTATAATTTTCTCGCACACTACGTTAAAAAATTGAACAATTTACACTTTAAACTGCATCCTTTGCTCGAAAATATATTGCGTCGGAGCGTTGGACAGCCACGACAAACACTGGAACAGAAAGCTCTCTTTCCGTATGTCTCTGGGAGACTCAGAAATGCGACGTCCTACCGGTAGTTTATGAAAAGCTGCGCGTCGAGACTAATGGGGGCACAGGGAATCAAAAGCCACGCAATGGCAAGAAGATGTGAGTAAAGTCCTTCCCGAGCACCCAAGGCTAACCCAAGGCTCAAGGCTCATAGGGCGGCGCTGATCTCCTGTGACAATTATATAACCAGGTCGTATGGACCATCTGTCTCGTGTGCATATCTAGGCTTATATATCATTTTTGACCTGGCTTATCCACCATAGACTGTCACCCGTTTGTCTGGCCTGATACCCTAGATTTGACATGGATCTTTAATTATTTGAATTTGGTATGTCATCGGTTTACACTCCTGTGCATTATGAAGTGGTGCTATAGAAGTTTAAGATTAAATTAGATCTGTGTTCTAATGTGTGTGTCATTCTGTAGAGCTATGTTCAAGTGTCGCCGCGTGTTTATGCTCCTATGTCGTGTAACCAATCTTATAAAAACATTGAAATAATATCGCGTTCGGAAAATATATCTTCCCCCAAATTCTCTGACTGTACCTGTAGCATAGCTCCATTTTCAGTTTGGATTTGGAAGTGCTAAAATTAGAAGGGACTTAGTGTTTTCGGTTCAATGTCTTATGTAGGCTGTAGGTTAGCTGAGGCTTCCCCCCCTTCTAGTCGGAATTCGTCAGCACTACCTATAGGGTCTGACGCCTCCTACTCCTAGAAGAACGGGCTGTAGGCCTGTCGAATTAGATGCCGATTCTCCGTTGCTATCTTTTAGCCATTTCTGTTATACCGCTTTGAGTTCTAACGGTTGATTATAAAAGCTAATGTAATATAGCGCATTCCATCGGCTTGCGACTATAGCGAGTCTTGGTGCACCAGAAGAACATCGACTGCTATCATCTAGTTGTGCAGTCGCAAGTTCAACTGTTAGTTACCTTGCTAATTGATATTGCTAATTATTACTATTAAAATCATAAGAAAAGAGAAATGAAATTCAATTGTGAGTTTTCTAACTCAACGACAACAACAACGACGAGGACGACAACTAAAGAGCAGATCCGGAGCAACCCAATAGTACCTATTACGGCGAGCTGTGCTTCCCTCTGTTCGCCTTGTCCTTCGCGGTCGATGCATCGATATAGTCCACTGTCTCGAAAGTCGACTGAAGAGATGATCAGATTGAAGGACCCGCGACCAGTCTTCTCAACGGAAAACCTGTCATTGTACGGGACGATCACTGTTCCTCCCAAATAGACGTAGTTCTTGGAGGTCCGTCCGGTAGGAATGTGTTCCCAATTGACGCTGTAGATGTCCGATGTCGTACAATTCAGTCGGACTGTATGTCCGGCCATCACCTCTGAGTCTTTTGGCCAATTCGTTAGACTTGATTCAACTGAAAGTTTTTGATAAAGTAGTTACATAATAGCATCGCATATAAGTGACACGTGTTAAAGCGCTCTTGACTTTGGCTTTCGTCATGCCTACTGCGCTATAAAAATTGTCTCAGCCAGGGCCACCTTAACCATTAGGCAGTTTAGGCACTGCCTAGGGGCGAAAAATTTTGTAGGGGCGAAATAAAACGGGGATGAAATTTTTTATGAGCGAATAACGTTTTTTTGCTCGTCAGGTTATTTCGGGGAGCTGAGAAGCTTTTTTTTCCTTTGTTTTCTTTTTTGCTCGTCAGACTTTTTCCGTATGTGATGTGAATGGGCGAAAATTTCCGAAAATGGAAATCTGCCTAGGGCGCCCAAAATTCTAAAGATGGCCCTGGTCTCAGCAATAATAATAATAATAATAATAATAATAATAATAATAATAATAATAATAATAATAATAATAATAATAATAATAAATATAAATTTGAGAAGAAGAGTGGCATGGCTAGGGTCTATGCTTATTATGAGCCTTCGATAGCAATATATAGGTATGCCCATAAAATCTGTTCAAAGATATCAATTTATGCTAAGTGAAAACGTTTGATGATGCAAAAAACGCCAAAGGCTTATTTGAAATCAGCATGTCCAATTGTATAGAGGAAGTGAAATGTGCTAATAAACACTGCCATGGCTTGCTCAAAATGCGTCTCCCGGTGTTATTACGACGTGTAGGGGCTATAAAAAATACATTATGCATTGTACATTGTACATTAAAACGCAGAGGTTTTCAAATCACTGCCTGCGGACAACTTGTGTTCGCCAGCTCTCAGAAAGCGGACCGCGAAGCCTCAACATTTGGCATAAGGACTGCCTGCCTTTATAACTTTAGAACATGGTTTCTGAAAGTTATGAATAATATTACAAAACTCTTATGGTATTATTAACAATTGCATTTCCTGTATTGGAAGAGCTTGGAAACCACTGGCATATAATGTGTATTATGCGTCATAGGTCCATAGGCGGTCTGTGTATCTGGGAAACCTGATTTACTCTGCTAAACCTAAATCCTGAACAATAATCTATTGTGAACAATAGTTTCACAATGATGTGAGCACACTCAGCACAGGTATCTCTATTGGTTACGTAACATACCATTTGACCTATTGTTATTTGTTAGGCCTATAAGCTACGGTCTATTAGAAAGATCGCAAGAGTAGAGCTATTTATGCGCATTGTTTATTCTAGGCCTTCTGTGGGGGATTCCCCCAAGTTTTAAAATTCCCCCCACAATTTTTATATGTTGGCTGGGGGTGGAAATCCCAAGTGTGGAGACTCAGAAATTACCCCCAACATTTAAAAATCCTCCCAATGTCAAGGTAGCTAGAATAAACACTGATTTATGCGTAAGAGTCTAAGAGGCCGTTTATAATTATCTACGAACTATTACAAAAGGTCACAGTGCATGTACTCGTGAGAAATAATCACCTACAGTCAGACTATGAGATATATTTCTCAATTCTCGACCCCTCCTCGCCATATTCGGACAGGAACCGGCCGTGAAATTCACCCAAAACCGGTCAGTAGCTGGGGTGAGTTAGTGCCAGTATACATGTATGTATTGCCACCGCCGCCGCAGTCGCCACCACCACAACCACTACTGCTACTATTATTACTACCACTACTACTACCAACAACATCAGTAATGATGATAATAATAATAATAATAATAATAATAATAATAATAATAATAATAATAATAATAATAATAATAATAATAATTATTATTATTATTATTATTATTATTATTATAACTAATTATAATGGCAATGGCAATACAAGTAAGGCCTGTCCATTAATTACGTCAACAAAATAGGGGAGGGGATTTGAATAAGTTTGACAGTTGTTGAAAGGGGAGGGAGGTCAAGAGAAGCTGACGTCAACAATTTCAGTTTTTTTACAAATGATAAAAAAATAGGAAATTTCATGGAATACTATTATATTACAATGGAAAAAAGCATGACAAGTAAAAAACAAGGTCATCATCACCAATATTATGACACTTGATGAACAAAAGAAAGGGAAAATGGCCATCGCCGCAAACTAAAAGTTGACAGTTGTTGACAAGGGGAAGGGGTAAAAATTGCCCAAAAAATTGTTGACATAATTGATAGACAGCCCCTAATAGACAACACGAAAGCCATAGGCTTTGTGACCTAATATGGGTTACCTAGTTACCTAAATATGCATCGACAGTGGTTCTCACACAGGGCAGTCCCTACTGAACCACTTTAAACCTTGTTATATTATATTATATTATTATATTATGACTATGAAATAAATTTGCAACTCACCCGATGTAGAAAGGTAGATGACTATTATTTTAATAAAATAAATCAATCGAAATTGGTTAAAATTCCGCATTTCGTGTCAATCCGTACACAAGTTCGTTAATATCATAAAGCATTTTCAGTTGACCAAATGCAGTATTTAGACACAGGAAAATAATTGTTGGCTATTCATGCATTCAGCCCACCACTGTCTCGCCTCCGTCATTCCTCGCCGTCAGCTACCACGACGCGCGCAGTAAAAGGCCGCACGTGATTCCAGCTGATTAAAATAAGTATTAATTTAAAGTTAAACGGACTCTTGTGCGCAACCTCCGCCATCTACGCCAACTACCGAATGATTCATCATGAATGAGTAAGCTAATTTGCTTGTTGACGCCTGTAGCGTTCCGCCAGCGCAGCGATTAATAGGCCTGCGTGAGAGCGTAGTTCTCTTCTCCTGCCTCTCCGTTTAGTGTCTCGCTTGTTAATGTCACTCGAAAGCCGTACAGTGTACACTCAGTAACATATTTCAATTATTCTTTCGGTCTTATAATTTTAAAGTTTTATTTTTCTTTGAGTTTTGATCTGGTTCTAAGCGGATGTCCATTAATTACGTCAAACATTTTGGGGCATCTTTGAATCCTTGCCCCTTGTCAATATAACTGTCAAACTTTCAGTGACCCCTTATAATTATGTCAAAAACTTTTAACACCCCATTAAGATAAGCGACGGGTCCCCCTGAAAAGTTTAGAAGGTTATTACTTTTGCGGTTATGGCCTTTTTCTTTCTTTTGAAAATGAAAGTAGCCAGGCTTTATGCCAATCTTGTGTCGTCTTTTATTGAGTATGTCACTCGTACCTGTTGGTGGGTGCTCGATAGACCACTTCCAAATGTTTCATAATCCTTCGTTTTCGAATATTTCACGATATTTTCACTCGCTACTTAAAATTTACTAAATCTTTCACCGCTAAGCTTCAACGCAGAAATATGGCCGATGACAAAGGGGATTTCACAGACCTTGTATGATCGGAATTTCCATTTATTTATATCCAACTCGCAAGGTCTGAGTCTCCAAAACCGTTGACAACTTGACAAGCAAAAAAGGTTATCTTTATTTCTTCCTGTAAAACTGTGGTGGCAAGCAAAAATGGTCATCCTTCCAACCTCTATATTATTTTTTACCCTTCTCAAATGCCCTGGCAAGCATCCTTACATTTTCCCCTCTCCGAAAAAATAAAAGTCCGGTAAAACCGTGGGACGCCACCTGAACCCCTTACAGATGGTTTATATTAGATGGGGGGGGGGGATTCCCCTCTAGAGAAGGCCTAGAATAAACACTGGACTAAACCATATTTCAATATTAAATAATGAAGCAAAGCAATGCACACAAACTTGGCGATGACAAGATGCTTCCTTTGGTTGAGAGAGAAGTTTAAAGATATTGGGAGCCAAAAACAAGACGTAAATGAAATAGAGGTAGGCTAGATGATGAAGGAGAATGATGACTATGAACAAGCGATACTAAAACCAGCTTCAGACCAAACGATGGCTTTGAATCTGTAGGCTATTCACAAAAGACCAATGTGCCAGGCCTGAAAAACTATTTTACGTAGTTGGGGGAGAAATATGAACGTAAGCCCTACGCAGTTTCAACAGCTTATGCAGTTGAAGACCGAGAGTTGCAAGTAACTTAAATGAAATTCATGTAGGCTTAGGGTTTATGGCTTCAGGTCTCGAAGTAAGGACCGCATGAAAATTAACGCATTCAAAATACAGTATGGTGCTGGAGAAAAATGCTGAGGATCTCACGGACAGCCAGGAGAACAAATCAAGAGGTGAATGCAGAAATCAAGCCAAAACACACCTTGGAAGGACTGACCCTAAAGCAAAAACTGGAGTTTTTTGGGCATGTTATAATATGCCCAAAAAATTCCAGTTTTCTCTTATACGAGAAGACGCGATTATCTGGGGAAATCATTGATGCTAGCGGCTGTTGAGTGGGAAAGAAACAGAGGAAGAGAAAAGACAAGATGGATAGATAACATTATGGAAGTAACGAGCATTGAACATTGATGGACTGAGAAAATATGCGGTCGAGAACAGAAAAATTATCAAGGATGACACATCAAAGTCCATAATGTCACACAAAGTCGAAGACGACTAAATGACCGATATATTATTATTATTATTATTATTATTATTATTATTATTATTATTATTATTATTATTCCAGGACAATTTCTATAGCGCTGTAACAGAGTAAAATACCAAAATAAAAAAGCGCTTAATAACAACGCTGACATGCCAATGAAGGTCCGAAGGTGGCGATGTTAGAATCCGCTCGGATGATAGAAAAAGACTCGCTGCCGTGTAGAAATCCGGCGCTAAGTCCTTTAGAAGCGGTCCTTCGCGAGAAAACTGTAGCCACATTGACAGGTCGACGAGAAACGGAAGATGATGCTAGGGTTCCGCGAGTTGGTAGCGGGAGTAATTCTCCGCACGGTAACATCCGTCGGTGAAATCCAAGAAGCGGTCTTCCGCGAGAATAGTTCGTCGCCGAAATCGGCAAATCCGACGAAGGTGGAAGTTACGGCGAAGTCCGGAACGACAGTCACACGCAGTCACGTTGAAATTCTCGCGGCGGCCATTTTGGTCGACATTGGCGGACTCCTCAACGACGGCGGCGGCGACCGACTTCCAGAACGACGCGAAGAAGTGGATGACGGCAAGAATCTCTTCTAAAAACCGATGAGTAGACCGCAGTCCTCGCAATTCGCACAAATATATATATATATATATATATATATATATATATGTGTGTGTGTGTGTGTGTGTGTGTGTGTGTGTGTGTTTGTGTGTGTGTGTGTTTGTGTGTGTGTATGAGTGTGTGAGTGCGTGCGTGCTTGTGTGTGTGTGTGTGTGTGTGTGTATTACAGTCAAAGTGTGAAATCAGACAATGTTGACATTGCCTGAAATTGTTAGGCAATGTCGACATATCCCGATTCACTCGGGCAATGTCGACATTGACTGAAATGTTTAGGCATTGTTTAACAACGCCTGGAATTTGCTCAGATTTTCTGCAAAGATTTCAGTTTTTACTTTAAACTTTATGTTCTTTACATCTATGCCCAGATCGAGAGGGGCTGATAACATCATGCAATGGACTGGAAAGACAATGGAAAGGGTGATCCGAATGACAGACAACAGAAAACAACGGAGCCAGCTCATTCATGATGCGGTCTGCTCTTGAAACGAAGATGGCTGAAGACAAGACAAGACTAATCACTCCATAGGTAGGCCTATTCGGCAGAACTTTCATTTGTTGTTTCTTATTCTCGCACAGTCATTGGCACTATAGTTGCTCCTCAGTGTGTGGCCCTAGGCTTTGGAATTCATTACCAATATCAATTAGCACAAGTGGCAATTTATCATCTTTCAGACCTGGTCTTAAAACATACCTGTCTCACATGGCTTATCCCCCCCTTAGTTGACTCCCGGCCGTTTCCGACAGATCTTTTCCCGGTTGACCTGGCTCTAATTCAAGTCGGCTGATGCCTTGGGCATTATGATAGTGGCGCCATAGAAGATGATTGATTGATTGACTGATTTATCAGAGGGCCCCTTACAGAGAATACGATTGTTTTGCTTTCAAAATATTCAGAATGTAATTTTGCAAATTGACATAACCTAAAAGTAGAACTAGGCTACATGTGCACACTCAAATGACTCTTTTTGGCTTTTAACCTATAATAACATTATTTACTATGCGGTGAGAAACTGCGAAATATGAAATATAGCAAAAATGTCCTGCGTTTTTTGTTTGAAATTGAAGGGAGATTCCCAGAGGCACACCACCGTAGTTCAACACAAAGGCCTCCAAAAACCTTGCCCAACACCATTGCACGGTATATAGGCCCTAATTAATTATGTATGAGGAACGGAGCAAGGCAGACTGAGTACGATTATCAGAGGTCGTGTCAGTCCGCACTGCAGGCATATCCTTCTTTGCTTGGACCGGTAGTCAATTAACAAATTAACTTAAAGAGGGTATTGGCTCTGCTGGTCTTTGTCCAGTTTGAAATTTACTTTAGAAAATTTTCTAGTAGCCTACACTGTAGGCCCCCTACTTTCAAACAATAGCGTTGTTAACCGTTTGCAGCAAATTAGAACGTAGGCGTTAGCTTGGATGAAAAAAAGTGGCGGGACCCGTATACTTATAGGCCTACCACTGCTAATCTAACCTCTCAAAACGTTTAAAGCCTTTAGGCGTCTCAGAAGTTTACGCTTGTGGACTAAACCATATTTCAATATTAAATAATGAAGCAAAGCAGTGCACACAAACTTGGCGATGAAAAGATGTTCAGTGTTTATTCTAGCCCCCTTGACATTGGGGGGATTTTGAAATGTTTGGGGAGACAAGGTTTGACTTTCCACATGTTTGGGAGGAAATTTTCATTCCCCCAGCCAACATCTAAAAAATTGTGGGGGGGATTTTCAAACGTTGGGGGGGGGAATTCCCCCCTAAGAAGGCCTAGAATAAACACTGCAAGATGCTTCCGTTGGTTGAGAGAGAAGTTCAAATATATTAGAAGACAAAACCAAGACGTAGACCAAGATGAAATGGAGGCAGACGATGAGAGAAAATGGTGACTGTGAGCAGGAGATACTAAAATCAGCTTCAGGCCAAACGATGGCTTTGGATCTGTATTCACAAAAGACCAATATGCCAGGCCTGAAAAACTATTATACGGAGTTGAGGCAGAAATATTAACGTATAGGTCCTATGCAGTTTCAATTGTTGCTTAAGCATTATTGAAGACTGAAGGTTGCAAGTAACTAAATGAAATCCGTGTAGGCTTAGGGCTTAGGACTTCAGGTCTCGAAATAAGGACCGCAGCAGAATTGATGCATTCGAAACATGGCGCTGGAGAAAAATGCTGAGGATCTCACGGACAGCCAGAAGCAGAGGCGGATCTAGGGTATTCGGCGCCCGGGGACAAAGTGTACGTTGGCGCCCCTAACAACTGAAAAGCAAATAAGGTCCTCACATCGTTTTCGGCGCCCCTCAACTCTCTCTTCATATAGTGCTGACGAGCAAAAAAAGGTCCTCGCAAGTGTTTCTTCTACTTTATTGTGCATTTCACTTACCCAAATATCCAATTTTGGCGCCCCCTCACCTCGGCGCCCGGGGACATGTGTACCCCCTGCCCTCCCCTAGATCCGCCTCTGACCAGGAGAATAAATCAGGAGGTGATTGCAGGAATAAAGCCGGAACGCACCTTGGAAGACTGATCCTAAAACAAAAAGTGGAATTTTGGAGCATATTATGAGAAGACAAGATTCGCTGGAGAAATCATTGATGCTAGCAGCTGTTGAGGGGAAAAG
>CM030849.1:14054033-14214033 GCA_018105865.1 Metaphire vulgaris
AAGTAGGGGGCACGTATCTGCTATTTTCGGTAGTCAAGCGGACCACCACGCTATGGAATTCTAAAATGCAGACCATACTACAGATGATTCTGATACGAATGCAAATTTTCAATCTTCCTATGAATAGCAAAATCCAGGCCCTATAGACTTATGTACGTCGCATATTGTTTAGTTGTTATTTAGACCTATACATTTATTTGACCGTCAGTGCATTTTACAAATTATTGCAATACATATTTTCAAATATTTAGACCTCGAGAGCAACTTTATGAGAGCTGATGGGCCATAAATTGTCCCTGGGGGCCGTAGTTTGAGAACCTCAGCTGTAGGCCCTGATATTTCGCCCGACACTCATTCGTCTCTCGTCAAAGCATGCATAGGCAGTGGCGTAGCGAGGCAAAGTGCCGCCTGGGGCGAGAAAAAAGTGCCGCCTCCGAAATTTTCCTGATAAAGAAACGTTATCGACTTCCCGAATTTTCCTGACAAGCAAAAAATCGTTATTATATAAACTCACTGTTGTATCGGACTGACTCTGTAGTGCCTGGGCATCGACAGCAAACTCTGGACTCTAATTGCTTGATGATTCGTATGCGTTTTATGTGCAGAAAATTGTATGCAGAATTTAAATAGTAATCTTAAATACTTTACATTTGACAGTAATTGGTGAAAGGTAAGGGTAGTCCCGTAATCGAACAGGCTTAGGGTCTCGCGCTGATCTCCGGTTACTGGGCAAGCAGCGACGCAGGTGGCTTGCGTTATTAATCTAGAGTTGTTTGCCATTGCTTTCTCTAGACCCACGTTTTACCTGTGCAGCCTATGGTAATTGACGACGCTATTAACCTTGTATCTCTTACAGATCAGCCGAATGTAGCAATCATCGGATCAATAGCGGTTGCAGTGGAACAAGGATCACCAGTTGAACTTCTGTGCAGATGGCGCCAGGTCGATATGTTCACACACTGGGCATACTTAGATGTAATGAACCATAGCAAAGAAATTATATTCTACACTACTAACTTGAAGAATGAAAATTTCACATCAATCGACGTGAAACATAACAATCAGACTAGATCATCAGTTCTGGTCATCAATGCATCCAGCATGGATAACGCTGGAGATTACACATGTAGGTGCGTTACTCAACTAGGTGGTTCACTCCGTCCAGTCACCGCCGAACTCACGGTGCTAACGCGTGAGTAGAGACATATTAATCTTAACTAGTGACTGCCGAAATATTGAAATATTGAAGGCGTTTTGTTTGCCTATGCTTATGCATGCTGCCAAGGTACCCGCATCGAGTAGAACCAAAATGAACTCACTAAATGACTGTATAACTAAAAGTTATAATCGTGACTGAGATACGAACTATTTTCAAAATATTAATTATTGAACCGGTTAACGTAATCATTAATACGCATAGGTTAATCGGGATGCTAAGCTTCTGGACAATTTGTATAATATAAAAAGCCGGTGTTTGATTGTATAGGAGTATCCAGAACAATCTCTATGTTCACTGATCTATGCCCACCAGCTAGAAATCTGCTTCTGCCATTGGCGTCTATTAATAGACGACAATGGTTTCTATGGTTTCTGCCCACCAGTTGCCAAATGCTCAGGTCATGTGCCTGAGTAAAATATTCTCTCTTTCTTTCTGTCTCTGTAGTTAATTGCTCTGTTTGCATTTTGTTGTTCTTATTTGTTCCGTTTTGTTTGTATGTGTTTTGCCTATTTGCTTTCTTTGGCTGCAGCAAATGCAGAAATATACATGCAGGCCTACAGCTACTTCAAATTTCATACAATGAATTGTAGAAGAATTGCGATAATAATAAGCCTATTAAGCCTAATAAGCCTAATAAGCCTAATAAGCCTAATAAGCCTAATAAGCCTAATAAGCCTAATAAGCCTAATAAGCCTAATAAGCCTAATAATAATAAGCCTAATAAGCCTAATAATAATAAGCCTAAATATAATAATAATAATAATAATAATAATAATAATAATAATAATAATAATAATAATGATAATAATAATAATAAGAAGAAGAAGAAGAAGAAGAACTGTGTTAGTGGTTTAGTAGGATTTCTCCTGTGCTGAAAACCACTGTCATTCGTACATATTGTAGCCTACCTCTCAACTAATTATCGTTTGTTAGCTACACCAGTCATCTTCGAATCCAAAGGGCAAACACAATTCGCAATATGCACTGCCAGACAGCATAGATATTAAATTTCTGTTTTTCACAAATTGTAGGCCCCCTAAATCAACTGACATAGAAATGCCATTGTAAAAGAATTCACACTAACTGCCGATACTGCATTATCATCTTATCCGTTCCATTGTCTACTACTCTGGCACTAAAGAAATGTCGTTTGTACATCCCAACTATAGTTTTTTGAAGAATTTATTGTCACGTTCTCGAGTGCCAGCACACTGTGCTAGTGAAAAATAGTTATCACACGGTACTTCCATAGCCAATAGAAAAAATCTACTGTGGAACATGGGCTCAGTTGTCATGTTTTATTTATAAAAGCTGTTACAATGACGTTTTTCTGGCTAAGGTCCACGATGCACCAGCGAAGATGACGCAATCAATGTCACTGAAATTCGCTGTTCCGTTGACTTCAGAGGGAGACGTCAGCCTACGATGACGTGGACAACAGATGGAGCTCCGGTTGACAAGATTCAAATCGAAGAACGGTTGGCGAATACTTCTGATTCAACAAAAACACTCACTTCAGCCGTAAAGTTGCCAAGACATCAGACGTGTCGCAGAAGATACTCTTGTGACGTATTTTTCAATGGAACAAATCGTAAGGTAGGAGATGGCTGGATCGAAAGCAATGTTTCAGAATACCGCTTCAGGTGGACGTCTAACTACAATGCCAGATGCGAAGGCAAGTCCACAATTAATCAATCAATAAACATTTTATTGCATTATAATAATGCACCTGCATCAGTATATGTGGTCGCTTCGGAGTGAAACCATAGCTATAAATCATGTTCGAGGTAGTTTCTGGTTCAAAGTATACAGAGTTCAGTGTCCATAATCCCTGGTTCCGGTTAAGGGACAAGCAATCATGGATTTGTGTTTTATTAGTCTGGACCTGAAGGCTAACAGACATTCAGTCTGGAGGACCTTGACCTAACCCTGTCGTGGTGACCAAGTAGATTGGGTAGCGCATTAAATCATGCTGGCGTCATTTATCAGCAAAGAAGCTATAGACCTGCATCTTTTTGCGTCGCTCATCATGTTTTCTGTCTTATTTAGCATTTGGTCTAAAAACATAGACATTTTGATTGCAATACTGCAGGTTCTCTCTCTCTCTCTCTCTCTCTCTATCTCTCTCTCTCTCTCTCTCTCTCTCTATCTATCTATCTATCTATCTATCTATCTATCTATCTATCTATCTATCTATCTATCTATCTATCTATCTATCTATCTCTCTCTCTATATATATATATCTCTCTCTCCATGCACACAAATCGCACACACACATATGTATATATAAAAAATATTATATATATATATATATATTGTATATGTAATATATATATATACCTGTAAGTCTTGGTTAAACTTACCGTTACACGACACATTTAGAACATACAGTACAGTATTTCTAATATTTCAGCTGATATTTCTTCTTATTTTAAGTTATCTCTTTTTAAAGGTGGTGCATCTGTCAAGGCAGAAAGAAAACCAGGAGTAGGGTCATTAACTCTGATACTGATCGGAACACTTCTACCTCTCATTTCTCTTCTGCTGTTGACATCGGCCATTATTTTGAAGCGACGGCGCTTCGGTAAGAAACAAAGCGGTGAGCGACGACGACAATAATTAATTATTAATTAATTATCTGAATGCATGTTCTATTTATACAACGTGAATAAACTGTTACTAAATGCATTATTTAGGACCTCTTACCTATACACTTACGCCCAGAACAGGAGAGGTAGGCTAGAATAGGAAAGCCTTATTTGCAGAGACACATAATATAAAAATTACTCGATTTTCATTCTTCGTATAGCGTTTAGAGAACGTAGGTCTAATTGGAATTATTTGCACAATTTTGTTTGTTAAGTAAGTAAGTAAAATCTCGTAAACTTATACAGCGCCCCGGGAAGCAGTACAGCAGTAGCTGCTAATTCTTATGCGCTTAATCCTTCTTGAAATAGCTAAAGGCAAGTTGGTCTGTCGGCCGTTAGAGTTAGCGTCGCCCCCAGGGGCGGAGCGGCGGAGGGTTATTTCGGTATATATACCCCAAAATCAGATTATATATAATACAGCAGGCCTATATATAACATAAATACAACTTATAGCCTATATAATACACACACACACACACACACACACACATATATATATATATATATATATATATATAATATATATATATATATATATATATATAATATATATATATAACCAGGGTCGACGAGAGGAGGATATGAGTACATTTTAAATTTTAACCTGAGTCTGGCGATAAACAAAGGGCCTGCGCTGACCAGAAAAAAATTTCAATGTAAAAGATGTGTGACGACCTTTTTTGTTTTTTTGCTTGTCAGCATTTATTTAACATGAGGATAAAGAATAACATTTTTTGCTTGTCAGCATTTTGAAACAAGATGCCCTGAATCAATATTTGTTCCCCGGCCCGTATTTTCTCACGACGGCACTGTATAAAACAATATATATATATATATATATATATATATCCCCAAATTTATACCCCGAAATCAAATTCGAGGCTACGCTCCTGGCTGCCCCTAACTCATTCTCAGAAATATTGAGGGTTGAGGTGTCCCTTCACAGCCTCTTTTTAAAAAATCAATCAACAGTTAATTAATTATATTATTCGTTAGCAGTGGCGGCTCCACCGGGGGGCAGGAGGGGGCCCGTGTCCCTCTATTGAGTGCCCCCCAGTGCCCTTTTCCAGTTGGGACCCTATACTTAATGTTACATACATTAAACAACAAATGGTTGTCCCCCATGATTATAAGTTGCCACCCCCAACGTCCCCCACTTGCCAAATCCTAGGGCCGCCACTGTTCGTTAACTGTTAATAGACAAATGGTTTTGTCAATTATTGCATCTTGCTAGCGTTGATTTCGGTGCATGAATACGCAGAAGCGAATGCTGTTGACAATGAAAATCCACCGAGAAATGAAATCGAGATCTCAGATTACGCAGAAATTGTCAGCATAGGTTAGAATCCATTGGTTCGTTTAACCCCTTAACTGGGGATCCGGGATATATCCGTCCATTTTACATTGAGTTACAGTTAAATACACAGTTAAGGGGTTAATTATGATTTAGCACTTACGGTAAGTACATTATCAATCGCGTTTCTTTCGATATTTTCTTGATGGTCAGTATGTGTTTCGTTGCCGTGAAAGCAGATTTTGCCATGCCTATTCTTGTCATAAAAAACCTCTGTCGCTTTTAACTGTAGCGAAATATAAGATATCAAAATCTACCAAATGCCTACATAGCCCGGGCTGCTCGCCCTATATATGGAGTCCGCCCTGCACCAAAATGAGCATCTAGCCGGGTTCGATTCCATGAGTTTCCGGGTACCCGTTGACACCACTGAACCCATAACATTTCGCTGTGTTCGAAGATTTTAACAGCGATATATAGACAGTGAAGCTGATAAATGTACACTGACTATCACGACTGCGCTTTAATAAATTCCCCCAAAACAGCCTCATATACTGTAACTACCAACGCACCCGTTGCTCATAGGCAGGGTTATTTCAAAGATTTGCAATTTGGGGTGTTGGTATTTTCTGGGGGTGCCCTGCATAAAAAGTCTGACTAGCAAAAAATGGCCATTGGGCTCTCAGATTGGGGCTGTCGGTCTCATATTGGGTCTTTTAGGGAGTGTTAGGGGGTGTAAAAATATCCCTGCTCATACTAACACAGTGTAGATATATCATATATGATCGGGTGTGAAGGAGAACCCTGGAGAAAAAACAAATTTATAGACATTGAATTAAGCATAGGGTACTACCACAAAACGGCGCTGTAAAAAACGACGTCATCTTCCGACATTTCCCTTTACCTCTGCCAGAAGGACCATCAATGAATTGAGCTATGCAAGCCATGTAAGTTATGTAATAAATTCATTCAATTGGAGAAAATAGCGCAAGGGTTTTAACACACTCCATTGTCAGCGTATATCCATCTACTCAATAAAACGACTTTAGTGGCAAATTCATTGCCCATAACCGCTACACCGTGTGTCCATGCTGAAACACAATGTTTAAAATGCAAATGAACATCTCCGATCTCCTTCGCTAATTGACCGTTGACCCATTTAAAAGGGAGGTAGATGATGAAGGCCCATCGCCTAATTAACCCTATATCCGTTCTTGTGTACCCTATCATTTGCGCCGTTTTGTTTGCGCCGGTTTGTCGTGCGCCGTTTTGTCCGGGTACTGAACTTACACGAGTTCTAAAGAAATAAACGCCAATTAGGCCTACATTGCATTACACCACACCAGAACAGACTGAAACGATTACTTATGCGTTCAGCTAAACAGCCAATCGTGCGTTGAATACTTTCTATTATCTATCATTATTTTAGTATATGTTTTCAAAAATAATATTTCTGCCAGAAGACGGTCGTGAATTGGAGCCAGAGGCATCAAATGCAAATCAGTTTCTGCGAATTGAAAGAGACGGACAAGTGAGGGTGAGCAGCAAACATGAATTTTAAATCAAATCAAAACACTCACATTTCTTGTCATTAAAATAGCAAAATAGTTTTAAAATATAATAGATGAATGACTATCTAATAAATGTAAGTAATATTTATTTTTCAAGTATCTAATAAAAATAGCTTAAACTTAAACTTAGCATGATTTAAAGTGGCTTAGAAGGCATCACTGCCTGTGTGAAAGCCACAAGGGGCACTAACGGGGCTTGAACCCGCTCTGTCAGTCTGACGCTCCAGCACGTAACCCACTCTGCCATCTTCCGCCCTCAAAGCTCAGCATGTATCCATCCTCCATGATTTCGATACATGAGGAAGACTATTCTGGACGGGCATTAATAATTATATGGTCCCAATAAAACCATTTTGAAAGGGAAAATGGTTTTCGAACGTTTCAAAAAGCCTCAGCCGACCGCCAGTAGAAATGTCTGTATGCATCAACTCATGAGCCGTATTGTAAACATAAAAGAAACATAACATTTGAACATTAGAAACATTAGAAACATAAATATTTCAATATAGGGCCTAAGTCTTATTAGAGATTTTGACATGTTGCAGATTTTGGCTCCCGATGGAATCGAGTACATGGAGCTGAATCGACAAGAACATCATGGCAGTCCAAGACCATCTGCAGCAGCAGCAGCAGCTGCAGAAACTCCGAAGTCTGCACTCAATCCTAAAGCTTATGTAATAGCGCATCATGATGCCTCAATTGATCATTGCGCTGGAAGACATCTCGACATCGCAACATATGAAAACATCGAAATCGACGAATACTAATTGCCAGCAGAAACGTCTTCCATTTCACAGATTAACATTTTAAACTAATATTTAGAGCTGCAGTATAATAGGCTACTTAGAGTTTTCAATAGGGTTCGGCCGAATAGGGCATTTGAACTATTCTGACAACCACGGACTATAGAATACGGACTATATGCTCCAAGCTTTCGTGCAGCGCCATATAAATTTGGTTTTACTTGCTTACTTATGCAGTCTAATTACTTTGTGAATAATCTTTTGATTATAGTCACTGGGGCGATATGCCAACGTATCGCCGTTGATTTAGTTATAATGGATTATTGAATTTTGACTAAGACTCTTCATAGTTCATCATTATTTGCATTTGTTCAATGACTTGCTGCGTAGGCTATCATAGTCAGGTGTCGCTGAGGCGAGAAGATACAGTCCTGGCATTATCGCTAAATTAGTTATACTAAACATTGACTAGGACTATACAGTGTATGTTTATCGTCACTTTATCGCAGTGATGTTAATCCTTGTCCTGGTCCTTGTCCTTAAGGACTCCTTAAGGACCAATTTGAAGTCCATGTCTTTGTCCTCGTCCTTGGAGGGTCGGTCCTCGTCCTTATCCTCGTCCTTGGGGGTTCGGGCCTTGTCCTTTATCATCGTCCTTGGGGGTTCGGTCCTTGTTAACATCACTGCTTTATCGTCACTCAGGCGTTCTCTTCCGCTTGTAAGTTTGTATATGTTACAGTCAAAGTGTGAAATCAGACAATGTCGACATTGCCTGAAATTGTTAGGCAATGTCGACATAAGCCGTTTCACTCGGGCACTGTCGACATTGACTGAAATTGCTAGGCATTGTTTTACAATGCCTGAAATTTGCTCAGATTTTCTACACATTTTGCCTGAAATCTGTATCCGTGATGGAATAGCACTGTATATGGAGCTATGCATGCACCAATGTGTAACATAACAAAAATTAAATGAGTTGCACATTAGGGGCCGTCCATATCGTACGTACGCACTGAGGGGACTTGAGATTTAGGCGATTTTGCGTACGGGAAGCGTACGGGGTGGAGGGGTCACGACTGAATTTGTACGTACGCACATTCAAATTTATAAATAGATAGAAAGCTGGTATATTCACACAAACATTTGATTTGAATAAAATTACTTTCTCACGGTCAAACAAAAGGTCCTGATTATTGTTCCAACGGTTATTTAAATATTAAAACCTTTAATTTAATAGTAAACAAGTGCTTTTTGGCTATGGCTAAAAATTAATTTTCACCGTGCGAGGGGGTTTGCTAATTTGTACCTACGCATAGGGAGGTTTAACCAAAATGTACGGTGTGCAACAGGGGGAGGGGGTTGAAAATATGACTTTTTGCGTACGTACTATATGGATGGCCCCTTAAACGTTGCAAGCAGTAATATAAAACAGTTCTGAAACATTAATTACTGCCAAAAACTTTATTAAGTTCAAATGAAATAAAGGAACAAGCAGTAGCCTAATAGAAAACAGTTCTTCAGCATTAATAACACAAACACACATATATATGTTACAGTCAAAGTGTGAAATCAGGCAACCTTGACATTGCCTGAAATGTTTAGGCAATTTCGACATATGCCGACATTTAACTGCTGCTATTCCATCACAGATAAAGATTTCAGGCAAAGTGTGTAGAAAATCTGAGCAAATTTTAGGCATTGTCAACAAATGCATTGTTAAACAATGCCTAACAATTTCAGTCAATGTCGACAGTGCCCGAGTGAAACGGGGCTATGTCGACATTGCCTAAAAATTTCAGGCAATGTCAACATTGTCTGATTTCACACTTTGACTGTAACACCACACACACACACACACACACACACACACACACACACACACACACACATATATATATATATATATATATATATATATATATATATATATATATCCTACCATTTACCTTAAATGCAGTGATACTAATACATTTTAGTACATTCTGCATAGGTCACAGTACTTCTTTTATTCAATACAATTACAACCGTCTTTTAAGGTTATAGAAATCATTCAAACAAAGAAAATGTCATATCATTGCACAAAATGTAGAAGACCACTTTTACAACATTAATATTCGGATAATACGAGAGAAGTCATAAAATGTCCAACTTTACTGTACGGTAACTAAGACGAAGAGTTTAGTTTAAAAAGCAAATAAACTGTTCGTGATTGAACTCGATCTGGTGAAATCCTATTTATTGTAAAATAACCGCCTGAAGACCCTCAATGACAACCTTCAATGACGACATGAAACATATAACCTACATATGCAAACAGTGGCGTATTTAGGCTTTTGGTAAGGGGGGCCAGACACTTTCGACCTGACAAGTTACAACTTTGGAAAAAAGTTGACGACCTTTTTTTTTGCTTGACATCAAGACCAAAGGGGGGTCATGGCCCAAATGGCCCAATGGTAAATACGCCACTGTATGCAAAGGTAGTTATATTTCATCTTGAGATTTCAATCCATGAGTTCCTTACAACCTATATGCAGTGGCGTAGCGTGGGTATAGGCGCCGCCCTGGGCGAAAGTTTAGAAATGTTTTGAAACTATACTGTGTTCATCGCCTGAAAAAGTGTGACGAGCAGAAAAAGGGCTGTCGACCGCTTGCGCAAAATTGCTTCGAAATAAATTCTTTATATTGTTATATTCATTTTATTCCTAATATCTGTCAACGCTATGGGAGGTTATTTCTCTTCCGCTTGCAAGTGTCAATTTTTTTCCACCCCGAAATTTGTTACCTCCTTCAGAATGCCGCCCCTAGGAACATGCCGCCCGGGTCAACAAACCTATGTATATATGGTCAAACATCGCGTTACTATGTTATAAATCTAATCCGTGCCAACCCTAAGTGTTCTGATTATTATATAAATACTAGGTGTTTACCCGTCAAAAATGACGGGGGAGATTGGCTGTTTTACCACCCGATTTTGCGCAAATGCAATAGCATTTTGCGCAATTAAATGTCCTTAACTCGCCGCCTTTGCCTTTAACCGAGTTAACGCCCATTCGCATGAATTTTCTGAAATTTGATAGTCGACGTAAGTGTAATGATTTGGCAGTGTCGAACGACATGCAGTGCTTGATTCTCTTGTTTGCTGCGCTGCTTTTGCACGCCGAGCAACAGCCTGCTCCTCATTCTCACTTGATTGTCGGAAAGCTCGTGAACGCTGGACTTTTTTGTTTTGCACGGACGGTTAGAAAAAGGAATAAAAAAGCTAAACAATGGTGCAAACCTCATCTTCTTAGCTCTTGCATAGCCTGAGATATAGCAAATTCCAAAAATAGGAAACTTTCTCAGAATTCAAAACTTTCGCGAAATTCGCTGATAATAGTTATGTTTAAACATTTGGGTCATCGAGTTAGAATTGATAGATCTTTACCAAATGTCAACCGATTTTCAAACTTTTTGGTTTATTTTGTTCCTCTGACATTCCTTTACAACGTTGCCGCTGACCAAAGTGGGGTTAACGCTGAAAATATTTTTTTAAAGGGCTTTAAAAAATTTTGGGGGGAGAGGGTGATATTTTAGGCCGTAAAGTGGACTCTACCCCCAAATGTTTTTGTTTTGCACAGACAGTTAGAAAGAGGAAGTAAAAATCTAAACAATGGTGCAAACCTCATATTTGTAGCTCCTATATAGCCTGAGATATAGCAAATTTAAAACGTTACAGCAAAAATTTCTAAAGAACGCTTTTCCAAAAATTAAATCCCCAGTACGGTGACGGCTTCTAAAAATGTAATCCCCACTTGAAGGGTTAAATTTAAAAAATAGGTATTGAGGCTAGGAAGGAATAAATATAACGGGGGGCAGGGCATTGGGGGAGGAAAGGGATGTTTGGGAGGAGTAAAATGGGTTGTGCGGGTTTTCGGAGCAGCGTTGTATAGTTTTGGGAACGGGGTTTGGGGCCGGCGGGGTAGGGAGGAGCGGTGATGGGTTGGGGCCGGGGCGATTGGGAAAGAGATGGGGAGAAGGAATGGGGGTTTGGGAGAGGGATGGGAGAGGGAAGGGGAACAGGGGTATGGGGCCTGTTGGGTAGGGCGGGGCGGGTATGGGTAGGGCCTGGGGTGATTGGGAGATGGATGGGAAGAGGAAGGGGAACGGGAGTTTGGGGCCTGTGGGGTAGGGCGGAGCGGGTATGTGTTGGGGCCTGAGCGGGGATGCGTTGGGCCGGGCGATTGGGAGAAGGATGGGGATATGGAAGGGGTTGGGATAGGGATGGGGAGAGGGAAGGGAACGTGGGTTTGGGGCCTGTGGGGTAGGGCGGGGCGGGGATGGGTTGGGGCCGGGGCGATTGAGAGAGGGATGTTGAGAGGGAAGGGGGAACGGGGTTTAAGCTGCAATTAAGACGCTTCGTTAAACGCTCCGTTGTTGATAGAGCTTTGATTAAAGAATTTCGTTGTTATGGCAACAGCGTCTTGCAAAATCTGCCGTGTATCGTGACCGACAGACAGACCGGACATCGAGAATTATATAATAAGATAGCGTCAGTAGCACTTTCAGCGTGCAATGTTCTTTTTTCCAAATACGTTGTCGACATAACGAATTACATGAAGAGGTGATATTAGTTAGGATCTCATCCGTCACCTTCTTTCTGAAATAAATCGGTACAACAAATTTCAGCGACGGAAAACACACAGAGGATGTGAAATGAAAATAAATACAGGATTACAAACAATAGGAAGAATGAGAACACTATGGAGGAACAAAAGCTTAACAATGAATACAAAACTGAAATTGTACAATACATTACTAATGCCTCAAATTTTATATGGATCGGAAACTTGGGTAATAAAAAAAATCAGACGAGAAAAGTTTAATGGTTGCAGAGATGAGCTGTCTAAAGAAAATAATGGGAGTCAGGAAATATAAAAAATTGAGAAATTAAGACATCAGGCAACAGACTGGAGCCACAGAAACAATTATCGATAAAGTACGCAAAAGAAGATTAAATTGGTTTGGACATGTTAAAAGAATGGACAACAATAGATGGTCCTACAAAGCACTGCATACGCACAGAGTAAAAGGAGACAGAGGGAGAGGAAGACCGAGAAAAAGATGGATGGACAACATCAAAGAAGATCTGGAAGCAAAGAACATGTCGATTGTTGAAGGATGCAGATTAGTGCAAGATCTAGCAAAGTGGAAATGTTTCGTATTTAACTATTGCCGTCATGTAGGCACAAAGTGAAGTGAAGATGATGATGATGAAAGTCAATGCGCTGATAAACTAATTGGGTCATCTTCCCCTCTATTGATCTTTTTGGCTCATATGAAATCTCTAAGCTGAGGCTGAAAAGATTTAGGACTAGTGACAATATTTTGTAGACAGTTGATAGACTATAGGAGCGCAAAGATATTAACGCAGAGCTGGCCATGGTTTGGGTTAACTCATGGTTTGGTCTGGGTTTGGTCAAAACTTTTCATATTTATGATGAGTTGGTTTGGTCAAGAAACCATTTTTCGGCATAGGTTGGGTTGGTTTGGGTTTGGAGACTTGATGGGTTGGAATGGGTTCTAAAAATTGGACTCATGGCCATCTCTGTTTTAGCGAGCACATAATGTAATTATGTGAATACCTGGCTTCATTTCAATTATTCGGTTTCGTTATTTTTGCCTGAAACAGTGCATGATTACCATTATTTTAGTCACTTTAGTTAATCTTATAATTCTTATGCAATTTTTCGGAATTGTGATCTCTGAAAAGTTCAACTTATCAGCAAACCCCGACAAATCGCTAAATTTGGCTGAATTAAGGACTATGCGTATATCTGACTTCTTATAATTACCATCCTTTTCATATATTTATAAACTTATTAAGCAAAGCACCGAAACAATTTCAAGGTCTATGTTATTCTACATCATTTTGCCATCAAATGTCAACAAATGCTTTATTTGTTAACAGCTTAAGTAATGCCATGGGTCTACGAAATTTAAGCAAATCGCGATTTTAGGCGAACTGGCAAGTTCAGTTATAAGCAGTTGTGCTAGCAGCATAACAAACATTGAGAGAAGTTATTAGTTTTGGATATATAGCGTAAACAGATAAAACCCGATATAAATATGGACAATAAAACATTTAGGCTATACAATGTCTACTGATTAAATAAACCACTTACTAAGAGTGTTGAATCGCCATTTTCAGGATTACTGTTGTTGGAACCTGTAAGTGAAGTAGCCGATACAAAATGAAAGTTTTCGTATCACAACTTGCTTATGAATGTTTTGACAATAATAGCATTCTGGCTCTGAGTGTTTAGAGGAACTATTTTGTTCTTTCGCGTATCGAGTCATCCCACAGGCCCTATAGGGCATTCTAAATTGTTGTGATATAGACGGAATGGATTCAGTCCTCGAGTATAAGGGCCAACTGAAGCAATAAACACCTTTCAAATAAAAATTAGACTGTGCTTCGCTAATTTGAAACAAGTTGAATGATATCCTTTATCGTTAGTAACTGAAGTAGCCTACAAGGACGGCCTTGATTATCATAATGCAGAATTATTTTTACTGACCTTTCGTTCTAAATACTTGTTAAACTGATATAAGCTGTATTATTAACTGCGGCTAAAACATATTCTTTAGAGCCTATTGGCAACACTCATGAAGGTTCTGGTGGTAAAACATAGATAAGAGAAAAGAAACCGTTCTTCGTTTCTATTATGTTTCACTAGGTCCTATACGAGGAATTCCAACAAGAAAGGAAGGCGATCAATTCACCCAAACTGACTCCCAGCGCCCCGACAGGCGGGCGTCTGTCTCCTTCCTTGGCTCAGAAATGACCTCCTGGGCACTAATGTGACCTCAGGTATGCGATTCTCATCACAGCCAAGCTTCACCTTCACTGACAGTGCGCTGAGACTCGGACGTCACAGCGACTTCCAAGGACACGAATGCAACTTGCCTTTTATTGGTTTATTTTTATTTTATTAATAAACCAAGCACCAATGGAAACAATGGCTACAGTGGCAACACCGGTAACACGGACAAAGACGCGATAGCAAGACGCACCCCCGGGGTGCCAAAATAACTAGCGCCACGCGGGGAATGCAATCGATAGCGTTTTGATACGTCAATATGAAACGATAAGCTTTTAGCACTTTATCGGGCTCCAATGCTCTCATTCGCTTTCAGTCGCTGTGATCTGCTCTATCGTCTCACAATATATGCGAAGCGACCACGAATACAAGATGTGTACCGCATCTTTGAAAATTTTCAGAGAGTTTGACACTTTTTGACGGGCACTCAAGCAGGCTTGGAATCAGTTGTCTGTATTTTCGCGTAATTGCCGTCAATAGGAAAAAAACTAGGGACCCGCCTGACAGCGTCGTCGTTGGCGGTGGTCAGGGGCTTCGTCTACGGTTTAGCGACTCGCCAATCACTCCCGCCAGCTGGGCGCCGTAGTTCAAGCGGACTTTGTTACAACTGCTTGCGTATCTTGACGCGTGATACAACATTGCCAATTTTTCAGAGATGTTCGAATTTTGAAGACCGGCGCTTGAGGGCGATCGGCCACTGCTGTCCATACTTCCCCGTAAAAGCCGTCAGAAAGATAAACTCCGGACCCACCCCCCCTAGCGTCGTCGGCAGCGGCGATAAGAGCGTCGCTGCCGCCGAAGCGCATCGCCGACAGGCCCTGGTTCCCGGGCGCCGGTCTTCGGGCAAAGTTTTAAACTGTTGTGCCACGTCCGCTTAGGTGCCGTGAAAGAAGAGTAAACTAGGGGACCCAGGCAGCTGCGTCGTCGTTAGCAGTGGTAAGCGACCCCGTCTACGGCCCAGCTCTTCGCTAATCACCTCTGGTAACCGGGCGCCGATGTTCAGGCAGACGCAGCGACTACACAGCTGGCCGACCGCTGCCGTTCTCTCACCCTCTTTCCATCGCTCCAACTGCCCGTCCCCTTCGTCAGTGGCCAGTCAGCCGCCGTCCCAGCTAGCTGCACTCATCGAACAGCCAGACGCACGGTCTCCAGCGGAAACCTCGCTCCGCGCAGCCTCTGTCAAACGTGCGACGGTCTTCAGCGGCCAAACTCTCCAGTCGCTGAAGACCGAAGGCTCTCCCGTGGACCTATAGTCGTTGCTGGTTTCTATAACCTATCTCTCGGTCTTTGGGCGGACGCGGCGGTTCTAATAATTTTACCGAAGTCTTAGCGTCTTAAGCTTCCTTCTAGCCTAGCGCGTACTTTGTCCGTTTTACATAAATTAAAACTTTATTAATTAGTTAAAATTAGTACAATTAGTACCTTATTATAAACGCTAATTAATTAGATTAAATTATTAACTAACAAGTTTATACAGTTAGGCAATCTTTAAACATAATTAGAAAATAATAAATAATAATAATGCTCTCGCTATCTGTGCCACATGGTCGCCACACAATTTCCAAAATCGATTATTATGTTGATTTCTATGTTCAGAAATGTTTGATTCAATTTGCTATGCCCTGATTAAAATTTCAAGCAGTGTATTATATCGTATGATAAGGACATACGGTCTAAAATGAATAGTTTCGATAATACTTGCTTATGAGATATGATCGTTTACTGACATTTAAGTCAGCTATTGAATGTAAAACGTTTCTCACGTTTTTTGTGTTTCTCATGTCGACGATAAAGATAAAAACCAACGATTACAGCAATCAAGAGGAGTAGGCCTATGGCTAGCACAATGCACGATACTTCGGCTGTTGTGAGAGCTGCTTTCACTGCTAAACGACACCAACAGACACTGAATTAATTGCCTTAAAACAAGGAAGCACCTTCAGCTAAAATAAATGCCATTTGAAAAAGAAGATGAAGAAGAATCCTTTATTTCTCAATGACATCAAAATAATAATACGAACACAATGAATTCAATGACATCAAAAGGTAATACTAACTTAACTATTAACTAATGACTACTATCAGAGTCAATATATATATATATATATATCGATTTAATAATAAAAAACAAGTATTATAAACCAATCAAAATTGACTTTATCTAAATTGACTAAGTCTAATCAGACTCTATTGTATAGAGACTTTGATTGATATAGATAGATGACATTTGGAGTGATGATAACAGATTAATCAATGTCACAGAACATAACTAATATTATTGAGAAAAGGGTTGGCCTAAATGAATAAATCCCGTATGATGGCCAACCTTAGGTATTTAAGTAATTGATATAAGGTAGTACAAAAATGCCATTTGTTTGTTATAGAGGATATGATAATTATTAGATCGTTTATTTCTCAACATCAAATCAAGTCAAATAATCAAGTCAAATAACTATAAGAGTTAACAAAGTAAATTATTAATCAATATTATATTATAAACCAAAAAAGGTTGCTTTAATCTAAACATACTCTATTGTACAATGATTGTAGCCTACAATGACACTGGTTGATAAAGATTGATAATATCTTTTAATTCTATCTAGGCTTCGTAAGTGATAAGCTTTGTAAACTCGTGGTGTGTATCCATGCTCGCTCGAAACAGCAGCGAATACCACCTTTATGCAGATTATATTCAAATCTTCATCAATTTTCATCAAACTTTTACTTAAAATTGCCTCAAATTATACAATTGTCCTGGATGATTGAATCTTTACATATTCTAGTGCAACTAGTAAGAATTCATTTTCCAACTCAAAAACTCAAAATCTAAATATAAGAGTCATATTGTGCAATATACTGATAAATTTAAATAAATAAATAATTACAGAGGTGAAGATTAATTAATAGAGAAAACAATTTCTTCGTTATCATTCTCTTTTTGGGAAAATCTGATATTCAAATGTAATTCCGCAAATATCTTGGTATTATCTTCGACTTCAATCTATCATATGACAATTTTCTCACTATCAAATTCATGACTTACGCTGATTCAGACAACTTGTTCCTTCTTATATAACTATCTGTTAACCCGTCAAAATGACGGGCAGAGCAACTATCTCCTTCTCCGATTTATTGCAGAAGTTCATATTATATATATATATATATATATATATATATATATATATATATATATATATATATTAAGGTGTTGCAAATTTTGATTTTCAATTACTTTCAAATGGTTTCATATGAGCTTTTACTCACTTATTATGAATGTAATAAAGTTTTTGTTTGAAAGCTCAGAAAAGTTCATAAATTTTTATCATATGTTTTTCATATAGGGTAAACTAATGGAATCCTGGCCACCTTAAATGTTTGAAAGCTCCAAACCAGTTGTCAGTACAATTTTTATCCAATTTTGCGCTATAATATCATGAAACGGACGGCAAATTTACTAAAATGCTTTTTAAAGTCACATAATGTATAAAATTCTATTTTTAAAAGAATAAAAACGGCAAAACGAGAAATTCACAATTTCCTGGCCACATTATTTCAATCCTGGCCATGTGGCCAGGATTAGAGCATAATATTTTAGCAAGCTCTTTTATCGAAGCGATGTCAAATTACCATTGTAAAATTTTAATGATCCACTATGGCAGTGGTTCTCAAGTCTCAACCCGTGGTCCGCCGACCAAAAGTGGTCTGCGAGAGGGGGCTAGTGCCTAGTAGCCGCGGCAAATTCTTAAAAAAACGCTAATAAAAATTACATATATATTTTCCATGTCAGTGGCGTTGCCATGGGTGAGTTGGGGTAACCCCCTTGGGTGCCGGACCCAACATGTTTTAGAGCAAGCAGCACAATTAAATAAGGTGACGCCCCTTTTTTTGCTTGTCGGGGCACTGGGGAGGAACGAATATCACACCCGATGAAATTTTTTGCTTGCCATGATTTTTCTCAATTTTCAGGTGGCCCGTGAGAAATTTCTTATCTTTAAAAGTGGTCCGTGAGGCAAGGAGATCTAAGAACATGCAGATTCAGGTGTAGACTTGTTTCTGTATTTGGCATGATCTTGTTCAAGTTGTTCTCCTCCATGCACTATGGAAACCCACTTAATCATACTTACAAGAACTATGGGTACTGAAAATTGGATTAAATGCGTTTTTTAACTTAGCATGATTAACTTAGCATGATTTAAAGTGGCTTAGAAGGCATTACTGGATAAAAGATTTGTGTAAAATAATCATTTATGATCTACAAAACAGCTGCATTAAGTGAACTTGTCTTGCATTTAGCCTAGTATACAGTAGGCTACAAGAATATATAATATTCATTAATTTTATATTTAATAAAATTCTGAAAACAATTAATAGCCTAACTAGGCCTATTTAATAAACTAGATGTCAGCTCAGCTGAAAATAATAATCAAACAGCTTTCATTGACTATCATAGAGGCTGTCATTGCCCATTTAAAGCACAACTACAATATTCATAACTAACTTCAGGTTTTGAAGATATAAAACATTTGGTGTAGGTATATGCAGTCCAAAGAGTCTCTGTGAGAACAAGCTTAAAATTTTAATGCTAATTTATTAGTGCAACTGTTCTTAGAAGCTCTGATCTAGAGCTACTCTAAAAATCACATCAGGTCTTACAACTCAGCAGCAAGAAGAAAATGCAGACTAAACTAATTATAATAAATATCAATTTAGAGAAACATTTTGGTAGAAATGTTTTGGCATACAACCAAAGAACATTAGGCCTATACACACTTTTCACAAACAAATATATTGTTCTCAACATTAGCACACTCTTCATGAACCCATGAAAAACAGTCACTGCACTGAATCCATTCTTCTGTTGGCTGATCAGTTTCAGATTCGCCACAAATAAAGCAACAGTCAGACTTGTGCTGATTCCTACTAGGCCTAGTTGTACTACTGCAACTCATTCTCTTTTTTGGTTTCCTTTCTTGACATCTAGAAGTATACACACTTGAATGTGCTGCCTGATAGTTTCCGCTATATTGGTTCACTTTGCCAACATGTTTATCTGTAATTTTTAATTCCGGCTTGACCTTTCTTTGCTCTTTTGTAGTCTCATCCGTCATCAGTGGTTTCTTAAAATCTTTGCTGATCTGTGTTGATGATTCATCTTTGCTTTGCTGCAGAATAGGTGCAATGCAGGCTTTTGAATTATTTGCATCCTCTTGGCATTTTATTCTTAGACTGTCTTCCATGCATTTATGTCTCACAGCCGCTGTTCCTTCAGGCTGTCGAAGTCATAATTCAGGATGGCGTCGTTTTACACCACTCCACCACTGTTCTGAAGGCAATCCATTCACGAATTTTACTCCAAACTTTTCTGCAAATTGGCTTGCATAAACAAAGAAAGGTCGCTTTCCAAAACCAATGCCAAGAGAAGCCCTGTTTCCAGCATAATCCACTAGTTTCATTTCCTGCTCAAAAGATAATTTTGTTGGATGACCTGGTCGTGCACTTAAGCTGGTCTTACCAGCCACCCGAGTGTGTAGTGTACATCGGGGGTATTCCAAACATTTGGCTCGCCCTTCTCTGTGACATGATGCGACTTGTCACAGCACTGACTGCCGATTTCATATTGTCATCTGTCCAATTTAAGCATTTCCCTCGTTTTGTGTGTGTTTTCTTTACACATAAAGGCCCAGTGGTCTTTGAATTGCCTAGAGAATGGCTGTTCATCTTATGTTTACCCATAATAAAATGTTAGAGATAGATGCAAAAATCCTATAAAATCAAGACAAGTGATTGCTGTAAAATCTGTAACACAATCAGTACTAAAACAAATTCTTACATATTTCATTTTAATAATAAATAATAATAATAATTATGCACTTCTATAGCACCATTTCTAACACTCAAGAGTATCAATTGATGGTACTTCAAATCCATCCGCAAAAGACCAGGTCATTCCAAGCTTAGCTGCCAGAAAACAAGTAAGACTCCAGGCCTTTGGGGATTGACTTGGCTGGAGGGGAAGACTCAGTTCAATGCAAAAATTTGTGTCGGTGTTGGGATCTGGGGATTGAGGTTTGAGGACGGAATTTCCCCCCTATGAGGCCTATATAATACACTGACCATGAAGTATCCCATACTTGATAAATATAACTGCCATGCCAAAACAGTAGGAAATTTTTAAATAGGCTAATAGGAAAATAAGCAAACTGGCACAAGGAATAAAAAGTATTGAATTATCTATTGTAAATATAAATCATAATCATCATGTACATGTATATAAGCAAACATGTATATAAGCAAACATTTGCTATTATCACATCACCAAGTGCATACTGTTTGCGTTTAAACTAATTCTGGCAACAAGAACACCAACCCTGAGCTGGGCAAACTGGCCAGAATTATGTAAAATTTCGACCAGGTTTGTATTAAACAGACAGACGTTAGTTTCGCTGGTCTCAAACGCTCCGTCGACGATCGGATGCCTCAAAATTTTCAGCAAATAGTCTAGAGTGTTATATTTACAAAATTTAAGCGCTACAGTAATAATAAATGACGTTAAACGACCATAAATGTAATTTGAAAAAGTTTATTCTGTCAAATATGTTGTTGAAACTCACTTCTAAATGCTCAAACTTTGATACGAAAAAACCTCGAAATTAGCAAAACCAAAAATATTTAAAATATTTTCGGCGAATAAAACGCAGAAAAAAATGCCTAGATTTCAAAGACATTAATGCGCAAAGCACAATTATCGCGCATAAGTAGCATTTCAAAAGTGGCCAGGATTGTAATGGATGGCCAGGGTTCCATTAGTTTACCCTACTTGTCTAGCAGATTTCTTAAATCCATAGATACTCTAGTAAATTTGAAGACACTGCCATAAAACAAGGATGTGCTACAAAGGCGATGTCAGCTACAAAATGAAAATATGGGGAAGCCCAGCAGTTTTTTCTTATCAAAGGGAGAGAAAGGAAATTAGAGATACATGGACGATGCAAGATGTTCCTGTTATTACATTTATATCAATCGCTATTACAAACATGGGCCACTGTCTTTAGCATTATTCACTACATCGATATCAATCGCTATTGTAAACATAGGCCATCGCCTTATGTATTTAGAGCCCCTCCATCATGACAACCGCCGTTGTTCCATAATGCTAATAACGCACAGTATATGTGGAAATCATTCGGGCATTTGAAAGTTATTTCGTCCTGTTATAGATCGAATTCAAGCACCATATTCAGCCACTATCTTTAGCATCCATTACTACATTGATATCAATCGATATTGCAAACATGGGCCATCACCTTCTGCATTTAAAACGACTCATCCATAACAACCGTCGTTATTCCATAATGCTAATAAATTAGTAATACACAGGATTTGTGAAAATACAAACGCATTTTTGAAATTTATTTCGTCCTGTTAGAGATGGATTTCAAGCACTATATTGAGCCATTGTCTTTAGCATTCGTCACTACATCGATATCAATCGCTATTGTAAACGTAGGCCATCGTCTTCTGTATTTAAAGCGCATCCAGCATGACAACCGCCGTTGTTCCATAATGCTAATAATGCACAGTATATGTGCAAATCAACCGCATATTTGAAATGTATTTCGTCCTGTTATAGATCGAATTCAAGCACCATATTCAGCCACTATCTTTAGCATCCATTACTACGCTGATATCAATCGCTATTGCAAACATGGGCCATCACCTTCTGCATTTAAAACGGCTCATCCATGACACTCAATCAGAGGTTTCGTTGAGCACAATGACGAACCTGGAACTGATTGTGCACTGTGTGCAGTGTTATGTTCAGATACAGAGCCTGGCAATACTGGCAATAAAAATGGCATCATTGCATTGATAACGAAATGCATTCCCAACATTACATTATTTTCTATGTGTTATTGTTGTGTCTCTATTCTATGGGGCATTAAGGTATTTTAACTTAAAGTGTTAACGAAAATTGCTAGAGTTACTAAAAACTAAGACCAGAAAATTATGAACTTTTTGTAACTTTAAAAATATTTCATATTCATATCTGTTTCATATGTAAAAAGTGTCATCTGAAAAGTTTTGAAAGTTTTTGAAAATCAGAAATTTTGTGTTTTTTGCAACACCTTAATATATATATATATATATAACAATTTTTGTAATCTAAAAATGTAATGTGACTGCGTAGATTATCATTTAAAATGTTTTCTATGTCCTCACTCGGTTGTCTTCCCACCCCACCACAGGCGGCTGCACACCATAACGGAACCTACGACTACGGTTTAGGCCTACGGTTCCAATGGGATTTGGTCTCCCACGGGGGATGCACCCTCCAGTGTTACCTACGACCCCTTTTGGGCATACGGCTCCTTTTGGGCTTACGGATCTAAAAGGGCTTTGTCTCCCACGGAGGGCTGGGACTTTTTCTCCCAGAGAGGGCTGTACCCCAGTGGAGAATACAACCCCCACGAAGGACTGAGGCTAGGGCTAGGTCTCCCCAGTGGCGGCTCCACCGGGGGGCCAGGGGGGCCCGTGCCCCCCCTATTGAGAGCCTGGCCCCCCAGTGGCCCCCCCCAGTTGGGACCCTATACTTAATCTACATACATTAAACAACAAATGGTTGGCCCCCATGATTAGGAGTTGCCCCCAACGCCCCCTCCACTTGCCAAATCCTAGAGCCGCCACTGGGTCTCCCACGGGAGTCTGCGCCCCCCAGTAGGACCTGTCGCCCCACACGTGGGGCTGCGCCCCTCAGTAAAGCCTGTGGCCTCCGTCGGGGACTTGGGCTTGGTCTCCGACGGGAGGCTGAGCCCCAGTAGGGCCTACGGCCCCAAGTCGGTTGGTGCTCATATATATGTTTCCATTACTTCTCCCTACCCGCACCACTCTTGGTAGGCGCGTATTTTCAGTGGCTAGGTCGAGAATATGGAATTCACTGCCAGCATTTGTCCGCTCCCGGCGGCTCCCCTGCGTCTCTTACAACAGTTCTATCAAAAGTCATAACATACCCGTTCTCTTCGGTCTATCCGCCTTGACTGGGCCAGGAAGATCGGCCTGATTGATTGGATTTGACAATGGCTGATTGCGATTTAAATTCGGACGATAAACGACTGATGTCAAGCGCATTACTAAAATTGCGCTATATGAGTTATTCTTTGAGTGTCGTCCTGCATCAGAGGTTTGACAGTCATTTTCCTCCAATTTTCTCTATTTTCTGCCGTATTTCCAGTGCTCTGTACAGTAGTTCTTTCTGTTTGTCCTGTAAAAGATGTCGTCCATCCAGCTTCTTCTCGGTCGCCCTCTTCCCCTTGTTACTTCTGCTCTTCCTTCCATTATTATCAATGGGAAGTATCCGGCCGAACCTCTACTGATGTGGCCAGCGTAGAACATTTTTCTTCGTATTATTTCCCGTTTTCACATTGCTGTTGCTTTGCTTCTTTCCACGACTCTGTCGCTTGTTATAGAAGTTCCCTAATAATAAGAACTTATGACACACTTGTCCGTATAAGCGTGCTCATAGAAGGCACCTATTTGTTCTAAACGGTGTAAATAAGTTGTCTGAAATGTAACTCAGCAAGCACGTGTTTTAACATCTTTCAATCGCCAATCTCTATCAGGATAGTCGAGCTTTCATATCAACGACCGATTAACTGAGTTAAAGATAAACGTCAATCTACAGAAATCGATGAATTCTAGAAACTGTATGCAAATGCTATATGCAGATAACTTCAATCTTACCTGGTTCCGTCGCACATTCAGGGGTGCTTGGATCGGGTACGTTCACTTCAGATCCATACGCGACACATTCAGCATTTCTAATGCGATATTCAACAACACATTGATAGAAGCCAGGACTCTTTATCAACAGTTCCTGGTTTTCTACGAAAGTTACGTATTGATTGCCTTGTAATCGGGTCCACTTGTATCGAAGGATCTGATTACTCTTAACTGAGCAGTTGATTCTGTCGCTTACGTTTTTCACCATCACTTCCGACTTTTGCGGGTCGACGTCAAAATCTTCAACAATAACAAACGTTCGACAGAAAAATGAGTTATAAGCCTATCAATGCATGGCGTCCTTTTTAAAGGACACTTCGAATGACCAAGTGTTATCATAAAATCCTTAAGTATTATTCAATTGCAAACGACCCTGCACACTCTCACCCATGGGCGCCCACATAATTTTTTTCCAGGAGGGGGCAAAACATAATGGTCATGGCTATGCCACATAAATTTTTCCAAGAGGGGGAAAACACATCTTAACACAATGGTCACGGTTAATATTTTAGCAAGGTTTTCAACTTTCAATGGGAAATATGGGCATTTTTATTTTCCAAGAGGGGCAAGTGCCCCCTCTTGCCCCAATGTGCGGGCGCCCATGCTCCCACCTGTATGATATTGTTTTCATGGACTGAACCAAATAATTTGACATCGCTATTATTTTTTATGACTGGATAACGCTGAATTTTGAAGTTATTCAAAGCTTTCCGAATTTTTATGGCACAATGTCAAAAGTAAGTTTGACACTCTTTATGTAAATTTTCTTAACACTTTTGCGATAAATATTCAGGAAATATATTTTACTTACTAATGCAGTCAAAAAATATACCTAAGAGTTTGTCAGTTTTGCCGCAAAATGGTGCATGTAAGTATGATGTGAAGAGTACAGTTTTACACATTATTTTGGGCGTGTGTTTCTGCAAAAAAGTGACGACTGAATCGTTATTTTATACTCCTTCACATGCCAACACAGATTTAGACTAGACTAGTACCACTTTATGCAGGCTTGTTACATACTTGCACATACTTGTCACTGCATCACACAATTTGTATTGCGAAATTTGACAGAATTTTCCCAGACGCGCCACAGTTGCTATAGTAGCCAGCATGTTTGAGGATGAAAAATTGAACTAATGAGTTTCTATACATTTTTTATTTTGGGGCGCGATTTTGGGGTCAACTCCCCTTGGTTACCTGGCTATAGAATGCAACGGTCTAAGAGGCGACGACCATTTTTTGCTTGTCAACACCTGGAAGGGAAAAATAGAGATCAGGAGGAATATGACCTTTTTTCTTGTCAAGATTTTTCCGAAGTTGGTCACGGTCAGAGACCAAAGACCAAACCTCCTTCCGAAAATCCTGGCTACGCCACTGGGTTATAGCTCATCGAATTATTCGAATCGTTATAATTTATGATTTAGAAGAGCATTGAGAATAAGAATGTAAATGCAACATAGCAAAAAGTGTCATATGAAGGTCGCTGACGTAGGCCCTATTCTAATATGCATCAATAATACGCTTACACTGTATTTTGATAAGTTCTGTGCTGCAATTGACAGAAGACCTTGTCGATTGGCAATTGAAGACGGTTTTATCGTACATTGAATCGGCTTTTATAATCAAAATGCTAGTTATTCGACCAGTTTCATTTTTGCGTGCGGACTCGTCGAAAGACTGACTGCCATTTAAGTTCTTCCAGGTCATCTGAGGAGGTATGCCGTTGAAAGAAACAGCGCATGTGAAGGTCATGTCTTCTTGCTTAAGGTTGCACGTACTACGACCGACGTAGCCTTGAGGTTTCATATCTGATCCGCAAACAGGCCTTGAGCCTGCAAGAGAATATAACTTCAAGTAAAAGAGGTTCACCAACGCAGTTATTTGATATAGAACAAAAGGGCACCAAATATTCTAAAGTCACGCTACCAAAATTGTGTCAATAGCAACAATTCCACTTTATACGCTTATGAAAGCCAGCCATGATCGTCATCATCATAATTATTATTATCGTCGTCATCATCATCATCATAATCATCATTATCATCATCATCATCGTTATCATCATAATCATCATCGTCGTCGTCGTCATCATCATCGTCGTCGTCATCATCATCATCGTCGTCGTCGGTGTCGTCATCATCATCATCGTGAATCGTGATCATCATCATGATCATCATCATCACCACCATCATCATCATCATCGTCATCATCATCGTCGTCATGGATAGATAAATATTTATTTGAGCCCAATATGAATTACAGCTAAGTAGTTGTTAGTTGTGTGTCGTAAATAAAACGAAGAAGGTAAAATAAATTTCTTTGGGTCTTTGTTTGTTTCCATGCCCTCTAAGTCTAATTTGAATATACTGTACAGTAGAGTCACTTGTTGCTTGAAGATAGAATATAGATGATGACATTGCAAAATGGCAAGTAAGTCGGTCGAGGGATGAACTGTGTTTTATATAATTGATTCGATGTGTGATAGAAGCCAATGGAAGGGGTGTTGAACTGGAAGGAATTTTGAACAGTCGGTTTGAGGACATTTAATCACGGGACAGTTGCTCGTGGAACATTTAATCACGTACATTTAATCAGGAGGTAGGCCCTACTGAAACAGCGCGTGATAAGTATATATTTGACTTTGGTCGACAGGCTAGGGTTGCCAACCGTCTTTTATTTTAAAGGACAGTCCTTTAATGCACCTCTGAGTCCTTCTCCTTTATCACTTTTATAAAGGACCATGGTTTGTCCTTTATTTCAAAAATCAAGTCATGAAATCACACATTTCAATTGAAATTTCCTTTGTTTTGCTTGTCACCCCATTTCAGAAGGGAGATGACCTGTTTTGCTTGACATCATATTTTAGAAGGGAGACGACCTTTTTTTGCTTGTCACCGCACTTCAGAAGGAAGTTAACCCTTTTCTCGGCACCGGGTGACACCAAGGTTTTTCCGCACCGGGTGACCTTTATTGCAAATTGTCAATGTTGGCAACCCTACGACAGGCATTTTGCTTCTACGGCAATAGGCCATTAAACATCTTCCCGCTCCGCCATTAGTACTGTAAATTTGCAACGATCGAACAGCGCCCTGTATCAATATTCCCTTTAGGCTTTAGCCTGCTACTGACCGCTGAAACTTTAAACAAATATAGCAAATATATCGCTCACTTCATCCTTTAATCTAAACATCTCGGAAGCAGATAAACACCATACACTTTAATTACCGGACTTTGTTTACATGATCAATCAGTCCAATGCACAGCTCGCCGAGCACTGATTAAACCGTAACCGGTAGCTGTAGCACAAGTGGTTGCAGAAATAAATGCAGACGTGGAAATATGGAGAATTTAGACAAATAGATTTCTTGAAATTTTTAATTTTTATTTCAGCAATCCAGAAAAATATCGAAAATAAATTTTAGCCAAACAGGCGCATTTGTTCAAACCTAGGTGATTAAATGTCCCGTGATTAAATTCCCGTTATTAAATTCCCGTGATTAGCTGCCCATGTGATTAAATGTTCGTACACCAAATAGTCGTTGTATAGATATGCAAAAATTCAGCGTATTGAACAAATTCTCTGACGAAAACCATATTTCCGTTTGTCCCCATCTTAATTCCATAAAATTCACAGCAATAGTCGATATATCATGTCTCGATTTTGCTCAACAGAGTTCGTAATGTAAGTAAGAAAGTAAAATATCGTTAATTTCTATAGCGCTTTCAAAAGCAGCATCACAGTAGCTTCTTAATACTAGGCGCTTAATCATTGAATGAAGTAGCTATAGTCTAAAGTGGGGGTCATTCATGGAAGGTTATTTAATTCAAAGTGCCATTGTGGTTGGGACGTTAGGGCCTACAGCTATGAAGGAAATGATTGTTCGAAGTGAAATTTTGGAGCTTAGAAAGAAAAGCTTGAGTAGATGTTGCAAGAAGGGAGGGAAATTGTGATTCAGAATTTGTTACTTGACCGTGCTGTAGACAGCGGAGGGATGCTGGAGTTGAGTTCCAAAGTTCTGGGGCAGCACATGAGAAAAGCGCGATTGCAAATTTTGAGAGATTATTGATTCAGAGGACGAAGGAGATTTACATGATAGGCAATTTATGCACGATGTATGAGTGAGCGAAAGGGTTAAGACATCAGATTTTCAATTTTGAAAGCGTAAACATAATAATAATAATATAATGATCGTAAAAACGTAATAATGTCTTAAAACCTAATAAGATTGCGTTCGAATTAATCAATAATTACTAATTGACTGACTAACTGACTGACCAACTAAATGACTGATTGATTGATTGATTGACCGACTGACTAAATGACTGACTGACTGGTTGACTGATTGATGCATTGATTGATTATTTATATTTTCACTGAAATCCTGAGTCCACAACACCAGAACAGAAAATATACATGCAGGTATTAAACTTAACTATGATTACACAATGATAGGAAAGAAAAATGCCCTATTAAAGGAGTTGTCACAATTCTAGACAAATAAATATTGTCACCCCTTGGAAAGTCCATTTTGTACCCCTGCGAGTACGCGTACCACCATTTGGGAGCCAATGATCTAAGATTCGCGTATTATTCTACATTATGCGCAGAAATGAAAAACGATCCAGTGATCCAAAGAGTTAAATAGGAAAGTTAGAATCCCGGATAGTAGAATAGGCCTAATGACTATCCAAAAAGTAATGACAACACACCTGTGGTACCAACGACGCTGCCTTTGTGGAACATGATAGTGGTGGTGATGACGACGACAACCAAGATGACGAGGATAATAGTTTAGTAAGAATATAGAACGCAATTAATTTTCATTCAAGGCCGGAATTCAAATAAAATGATCGAATACAAAGTTCTGCAATTGCGCAGACTTAGATCTAACTGACGCATTGTTTCTATGGTAGAACTTGGTATATTTTCTGGTTGGAAGAGAGAAATCTCCCGATTCGATTACGATATTTATCACACACACACCTGACAAATTTCATATGAAACCCAAGCCAATGTAATCTGAAACAGGTCTTTCATAAAGGTAATTCACTTCAGAGATTGATGTCATAATTCTGAGCCTTTTTCAAGCCAAAAGAACATAAGAAATAGATTACACGCTTCCTACCTAGTACGGTTAGCTGCGTTGAACCAAATACCAGTGAGCCAGTATCCTCTTTGCATTCGTATAATCCTGCATCTTCAGATTTTGCATTTGGAATAATTAGATGGTAGGGTCCAGTATTTGAATCTTTCTCCAAGCGAAAATTTCTCTCGGATGAAACATAGAATCTTCCTCCAGCATAAACGTAGTCAGGATTATCTTTGGACCCACCGGGCGGAATGCGCAGCCACTGAATCTGTATATCCTTATTAGGAATGCAGCTAATACTCGCCATTGCGTTGATCAAAACTTCCTTGTAAATCGTTGTTGCTTCTAAAATATATCAAGGTGATGATGATGATCAACATTGACGAAGAATACAATAATAATAATAATAATAATAATAATAATAATAATAATAATAATAATAATAATAATAATAATATTCATGGTACCAGAACTAATACTCAAAGCTATCAGCTGATGAATCTATGATGCCTCAAACACAGGCACGCCCGAACGAATTCTAAGCGGAGGGTGCAGATTTTCTGAAGACAAGATAAAAGTTGTGACAAGGGGAAAATTCGCCTCTGAAAAACTATGACGACCATAAAAGGCCGTCACTAACTTTACTTTATCCTCAAAAGCCCTGAAAAGCAAAAAAGTTCGTCACTTTCTTCTTTTTAATAATTCTCACTAGCAAAAAATAAAAAAACAGCCTTCTTATCTTCCAAGAGGCGCAGCTGCACCCCTGATTTTTCTAGGGGGTGCAGCTGCACCCCATGCACCTCAACCTCATATTATTGTGTGCAACAAAGACGGGGACACAAGAATATGTGGTTTTAATTCGGTTGAATCTCCTCTGAATTTTTGCATATCTATAGCTTGCTGTATTTCCATAGGCTCAACATTTTGTGCATTTCGAACGCTCTAGAATAAAATTGAGATGGAATATATGGACAATCCTGGAAATGTTTGACTCGTTAAAGATGGGCACACAATAATATGTGGCTTTAATTCGTTTCAATCTCCTCTGAATTTTTGTATATCTATAGCTTGCTGTATTTCCATAGGCTCAACATTTTGTGGCATTTCGAACACTCTAGAATAAAATTGAGATGGAATATATGGACAATCCTGGAAACGCTTGACTCGTTAAAGATGGGCACACAATAATATGTGGCTTTAATTCGTTTCAATCTCCTCTGAATTTTTGTATATCTATAGCTTGCTGTATTTCCATCGGTTGACCATTTTGTGGCATTTCGAACGCTCTAGAATAAAATTGAGATGGAATATATGGACAATCCTGAAATTATTTGACGCAACAAAGACGGGGACACAAGAATATCTGATTTCTTCAAATCGGTTAGATTTGAAGAAATTCTCCGACAAAATCCACATTTTCCTCTTGTTTCATCTTCACTGTTTTTACTTTTGCAAGAATAATCAATAATATCTTTCTCAATTTCGATCTACAGCGTTCGAAATAAGAGCACTTACAGCCACTTCATACAGCACACTAATGTCATAGACTGTACAGGAACGAGGGACATCATCTAAATGAAAGTCCTGCCGAATATCTTGTGGAATGGCTAGTAGAACGATAGGGGGAAGACTCGTGTATTAAGATATCTGGTTCACTATACTACAGGTCTTATATACATCAAAACAAGTTTTATAATTAATTCGCTCTGTTAGAGAAGCCTATTGAAGGTCTGTTGAATAGAAGGTATATAGGCCCTAGATATGTAAAAATCTAATCGATTTGAAGAAATTCTCCGACAAAATCCACATTTTCCTCTTGCTCCATCTTCACTGCTTTTACCTTTTCAAGAATAATCAATAATATCTTTCTCAATTTCGAACTTATATATATATATATATATATATATATATATATATATATATATATATATATATATATATATATATAGGCCTACACAACAGGTTTTATAGCCATCAAAAACAAGTTTTATAATATAGTTATTCACTGTGTTAGAGAAACCAATTGAAGGACTGTTGAATAGAGGGTTTATATGGCCTTGATATCGAAAATTCTAATCGATTTGAAGAAATTCTCCGACAAAATCCACATTTTCCTCTTGTTCAATCTTCACTGCTTTTACTTTTTCAAGAATAATCAATAATATCTTTCTCAATTTCAATCTACAGCGTTCGAAATAAAGCACTTACAGCCATGGGTGCTGATCACTCAAGACTGCACTAACTGCACCAACAAAACGTTTGAGCCCGCAACACCATATGGGCTTGAATTCATTTGGGTGGGCTAGCTTCATGTTTGGAGGGCTCAAGCCCCCCCCCAAGCCTATGCCTAGCTACGTCCTTGAGTAGTAGTAGTAGTAGTAGTAGTAGTAGTAGTAGTAGTAGTAGTAGTAGTAGTAGTAGTAGTAGTAGCAGTAGCAGTAGTAGTAGTAGTAGTAGTAGTAGTAGTAGCAGTAGTAGCAGCAGTAGTAGTAGTAGTAGTAGTAGTAGTAGTAGTAGTAGTAGTAGTAGTAGTAGTAGTAGTAGTAGTAGTAGCAGCAGCAGCAGCAGTTGGAGTGGTAGAAGACGTAGTAGTAGCAGTGGGGCAGCGTACTTCTCTGTTGTTTATTAGTCCGTAATAGTGCATAATATTTGACGAGTGCATTATATTGGACTTACCATTCAATGACCAGGTAAGAATGGTCAAAAGAATCAGGTCTGTTGAGCGCATCTTGCAGTTTCACCGTACTCGTTTCTTCTTTTTTTATATCGTGAAATCGTATTTCTCTTTAATTCCTTTGTCTTAAAATATTGCCAACACATTTCTTATATATTATCAAATTCAATTCACTGCTTTCGATTAAGTAGTCGACTTATGATCTTTTGGTAGACATCGGTTGGTCTACAATCTTTTCAGTCCGGTATATATCATCTCTTACTCCATATATAGAAACGGAAATAACTTTCTCCTTAGAGCATCACACAATTATTCATTCATTAATTCATTCTTTTATTCAGAGTTGGCGATGGGTCGGTTCTTTAACCCACAACGAGCACACCAACTTAACAACCCAATGAAAACCAACCCAAATGACATTTCTGTCTGAGTACCAAAGCCAACCAATCGCGACCGGCCATGGCCGGTTAACGAATGTGTTCAGACACGTCGAGAAGAGAGGTTCACGTGATCTGATCAATCTGGATTGCCATGATCCAATATGTACAGACTATTGAATGTGCTGATAACGATGGAATCTATACTAACCTACATGGCGCCATAGCACATGCAGTCAATATGACATAATACTATAATCTATGATATTATCAAAACAGTAAACAGAAACCAAATCTTTAGCGTGGTTAACAGATAGAAACTCCCAAAACCCAACATATTAATTTTTTAGAACCTACACTAAAACCAACTCCACCCAAACCATGGGTTAACCAAAACCATGGAAACTCTGCATTCATTCATTCGGCGTGTTGTCGAAGTCGAAGAAAACGTTGCAGAAGTTTATCTGTACTGGGGTGGGGGTGGGGTGGGGGTGGGGTTGAAGCCGTGAACTCGAAGGTGACTGCAACGACCGGACGCTACCTTGCTATTCCAATAAATTTAGTGACATGCTTTAAAATGTTTCTGCGTCGACCAACCCTGATTATTACAGGACCAACGTGACCGCTAGTCTGTTTCACTTCAGCATTTTTTATATGGATGCGAAACATATACCATTTTCAAAGACTTGGCAAGAACCACTAGCCGTTTGAAAGGTAATGTTCTAGAAACATTCTAAGAATTGCTAAGCAACGAAAAAATCGCTAAAAAAGAACTGAATTCCCATAAAAGAATTCAGCCAAAAGAAACAATGCTGCAAAGAGTCACACGAAGGAAGCTCCAACTATTTGGGTGCACATGCAGAATGAAAGAGAACGACATTGAAGAGAGGTGTGGATTCAGTTTACAGCATCTGAGTCACAGAACAGTGAACAGGAATGAATGACAGAAAACTAAGGAGATGGTATTATACACCAAAGGACGCTGAGCCCATGGTCAATTATGATGATGAGTCTGATTCATCAATTACTGGATTGTATTGCCACTAGTCCTGAAGCAAAATATATACGTGCTATATTGTGATATAGGTTCTCTACTTATATCTATAATATACAGTAAGGCCTATCTGGTAACCGCCACATAATAAAAGCCATGTTTCAGTTATTAGGCAATTAGTCAATGCTTTGTCGCTGTATATCAATATCTTTTTATGGACTGTTTTGTTTATCGGTCGTCTTCTAAATTAAATACTAAAAACTGTTACCCATAAGTGACCAATACATTTTTCTTTCCATAGTCTATTTGTCAAATTTCGACAAAGGTCGATTAAACTCGACAGCGATGTAGCTGAGGGAATATCCAATACCCGAAGAAAGTCAATTTGTTGTCAATATTCAAGTTCAAAGGTTCACATTTTTCTTGTTAAAGTCAAATGACAAAGTCTAGAAAAAAGGACAAAGCATAAACAGCGCAAGAACATCGCCATCACGACATGCATTATGCTAAACAGATCAGATGGAAATCACATAATCACTCTCACTAGGATCTATCGATTGTCTCTAGATCCATCTCTGTCTATGAAATCTCCGAATTTCAATTTCTACTAACCAAATTTAAGTCCGCAAATTTGCATTGAAACTTTTATCATCTTGCAAGCAGAAACATAATTTTAAATTGGATATTATTTTAAAGTCAATTTTGCGCTGATGCTGTGTATTTTCTCTACTTGAAATATTTCGTAACTTGCAACTGAATGCGTTTCATAATTATAATGTGGTAACTGTTATTATACTGTAGAAATACACAAACCTAGGAAATTGAAGTTAACAGACCATACAGATTCCGACTAGAACTACTGCTCCACCCCACCACAGATCTGAACCACACAAAAGACGGCTATCCACCGTTACCACCATCATCGCTAGCATCAACAGCAGCTGCAGCAAGGCCTGTTGTGGAGCAGCGGCCTGCCCGTCCATCGACCGGCGCTGCTACACATCGGGGAAAGCCTAGCGAGAGGGCACTACGGTCTTTCGCCGCATTACTGCCGTGTATTATTGATCGGAAGAAATCGACGCCTGATGCAGCGGCGGCTGACTGCGTATGCCAAAATAATAATGGTTTGGCTTATTGTAGATTGGACTAAAGCAACTAGGAATACGATATAATTTGAAAGGGTGAATTTGGAGAGCAGCCATCTAGATCAGTATTGTCTAACTGGTGGCCCGCGGGCACTATCCGGCCCGCAAGACAGTTTCATCTGGCCCGCCACCGAGTTTAAAATAAAAAATTTACCCACAGGACCGGTTATTACTATTATTTTTTAGGACTTGGAGATTACCAAATTGCTTACTTATCCACAACGACATAGAACAAGAATAAATAACAATGCGTAATGCTAGGCTTCATTGTGTTGTTTACCTACATTTTCAATATACTCTGTTAAATACTAAGAGTCTTAGACTTATAGACTTAATCTTGGACCAAGGTATTACCGGTAGGCCTACTTGTAATTATGTGCGACCCGCGACGTTTGGTTTGTGGTACAATGCGGCAATTTGATTTTATGCGTCTGAAATAAACAGGTTCATCTGTTCTTCCTGAGCGAGGACCTGAGTTGTCGAACGAGCAAGTACTTTGGTTGGGAGACACATCCTCACCTGCTTCGTTGCATCTTCGTTGCATCTTCGTTGCATCTTCGTTCAATCTTAATAGAAGATCGGAGATTTTTGTTAAGCTTTACCCAACCAGTCATAGCCGTTTGCTACTGTAGATTATCTGCGTTGACAGAGACGTTATTGCTACTGTCATGCTACTACTTGACAAGAGTTACCTTGAGCTAATGACCTGCGTTACTGCGTTTCACAACTTTTTGCTCGAATCGTATCGGCTTTTGATGTTCGAATTAGTCGAATAAAATCAGTTAGTGACAATTGTGAATATACTCGCAACATATCTTAAATCAATAGCAGCAGCTATTTGGGTTATTGTTTTCACTACAAGTACAATTGGTGAAAAGTGGATAATTCATTTAATACAGTGTTATGGAAAATTCTTGATATAGGCTGTTAGATGAATTTATCATTATCGACATTTTTAAAATGTTACCTAAGCTTTTCAATAGATAATATTCTTATGACGTTTTATTGGAAATTCGATTCTCTGTCAATTTTGTGCTTGCCATAACTTGTTTTTGTATTTCTGCTTTGTTTATCACTAGTAAGTGCTACCACTCCAGAATTACTGGATTTTGCTTCTAAAGTGGATCCAAATTTATTAAAGAAACCAATTCGGGCTTTGTTGCTACACGACGAAGGATATTTCAGCCCACAGATTAAAACAGAAGTTGGCTTTAATCAGAATACGGTTGTTCACAATCGCCAGTAGCATAAGGAGACCAAACAGTGTTTAATCTAGGCCGTTTCCGGGGAGGAAATTGCCCTCTCTCCGGAAATTTCAAATTTCCCGGACATTTTGGAATACTACATGGACTAACAGTGGCCCCTGGCAGAATTCCCCACGGTTTTGTCGGTTTTCCCCAGCCCCCGGCTTTTTCAGTTCCCCCGGAGTCCAGGAGTGTAGATTAAACACTGAGACCAAACGTACGAAAAATCGCCTTCGTAGCGATGATGCACCACCAGAAACAATAGGGTTTTGATCAGAACAACCATTTGTAACGGCAAGTTAATTTCTCCTGACCTTTGGACCGCAAATAACATCTTGTAAATATGAGCTTTTTGAGAAAAATATAATTATTACCAAATAGAAAATAAGTCGAAAAATAAAAAAACGTTAACAAACGGTTTTTGAGGTATAAGAAAAAACGTAATAAACGTTTATAGTATCTACGTTCCTGGCAGACTGCGCAGACGTTTTATTAGATATGTCAAGATCTGCTCTCAAATGTCTAAGTTACTGTATCAGTCAAAACGCGACGGTATATGGACCAGTGATGTTAATCCTTGTCCTGGTCCTTGTCCTTAAGGACTCCTTAAGGACCAATTTGAAGTTCTTGTCCTTGTCCTCGTCCTTAGGGGGTCGGTCCTTGTTAACATCACTGATATGGACATTGGACAAGCGGAACACGTTCTAACATATCTCATTCAACTGGTTGCATCGGCCTTTGAGTTCGAATTAAGGTTTGGCATAATTAGAATCGATGAAAACGAACGTCAATGAAACTCTAAAAGAAGCTTAACAATGACCTTATATACGTTGGTGTCAACTGTGTACACTGTGTGGTATAACAGGATTTACCGCCATCACGATTTAATATAACGATTACGCGCCTTTATTACGCGTTATTTTACTTCATTATTACGCGTTACGCTTTATTACGATTACGCGCGATTACGTGTTAAATGCAATGCTCCTCTTTATCGTTATCCTGTGTCTGTTTTACTTTGCATCAGAGTCTACACTGCTGCTGCAAGCCATGCGATTATGCCATTTAGCTTAGACAACCATGCCACGGCTATGTACCATTTGCGATGTGGAGGTTTAAAACCACCACAGGTGCAGAGCCTCACGAGGTTGCTCTGACAGGTTTTGCAGTTAGTCTGTCCATCTATTTTAAGACATTCTATGAACATCGTTCCCAGGGTAGCGTTAGATAGATATGCATAAACGGGTTGAGTGTGTGTGTGTTTGCATAGCAACTTCTAACTGAGTAATACACAGCCTGAACAAATAAAGCCATAAAAATTTCAGAAAAGCAGATAATTCTATTTAGTACTGATGCGCCATCAGGCTGATATTCTTAAATGCGGTCCTACTGTTCCAGTGTTCCACGGATATATCCCCCTCGTTCAGTAGTATACAGTAGTCATGAGAATATCTAATCAGAATAGAGGGATATGTTAGGTCCGGGAAACGTTCCTTTGGTTAATGCGGTCATGGCCATAAAGTGCTTGTAAGATTTCTGTCGCCAAACTGCAAGAAATTCTCCAATGAATTCAATCACACGAATATCTGGAAATGCTAACTAATCGAGCCTTAGGCGTGTGCATTTTTCAAACACGAGTTAAATTCCTTTCTTATTTACTTTTGAAAATAATCATATTTCTTAAATGTACATAGTAAATTTCTGTACAATATGAATTATCATCATCATCCTCATCATCCTCATTAATATAGTGTTTTCTTTATCATCATCGTCGTCGTCGTCATCATCATCATCACCATCATCTTCGCCAATGTTCTGTGAATGCCAGTAAAGATTATGAACCGCATAACTTCATATCTGGATCGGATGACTAGTTATAACTTATAAGGTAACTTAAGATACGATTCCTAGTACATTTAACCCTTCAGAAGCCTTTGTTGATTAATTTCTACGAAATTCTCGTCTGAAGATCACTGATATAACCGCGCTCATCTAATAAAGACTCTACAATTCTTGGTAGTCCATTTGCTGCGATAAGACAGAGGGTACCATGTTAAATATTGACTGCCAAACCGTGGCTACAGAATAAGGCAAAGTCATTTCTGCAGGCCAACAAGCTTTAGAAGCGACTGGGGGATTTTGGGGGGGGAGCGTCATTGCAACCAAACCGATAGAGTAGGGTGGTAGTAGATTCCAAATTTTCGGCTTTTTGCGTATTTTCTGTCCACATGCCAGCATGTCGGCATTAAACCCACCAGAGATGTAGTACTTGGTACTTGTACTTGCACTCGAGTTGTACTCGAGTACAGATTTTCAGTACTTGTACTTGTACTTGGAGGCCAGGTACTTGTACTTTTACTTGTACTCGGAGTTTTTGGAATGCATGTACTTGTAATTGTACTTGTATTTGGAGGCCAGGTACTTGTATTTGTACTTGTACTTGTACTTGTACTTGAAGCATTGTGTACTTGCTACATCTCTGTCACTAAGCACTAAGCAGACAGCTGCTAGGTTGCTGAAGAACTATGTGTTCTTGTCCGTTGGTTTGGCAGATCATTGAAATTAAATACAGCCTATTAAACATTCTGCGGCATAGGCAAACAAGAACAAGATCAAAGATAGAGCAATTGGAGGAATAATATACCAGGAGGGCACCTGAGCCTTTTCAGGCTTGGTTAACGACTGAAGCCAGCTAAGGGCCTGTGGGTTGCGCAACTTGCGCCTATTCATCATATTGATTCACTCAAACATCGCTTCGACCGTGACCGTCCTCTTAACCCCTTAACTGAAGATCCCAGAGATATTTGTCCATTTTACATTGAGGTGTTACAGTTAATTACATGGCTAAGAGGTTAATAACCTTTTGTATATCAATTATCCAACTTTCAATGATTCTTTTATTTAATTATTCAATTATAAATTATATGAAACGTATTCTATGCACTCTTCGATGTCACCTATCGCAAACGCAATGTTTTGACTCAACAAATCGTCCACGGCTGGCTTCAACCTGGCCTACAGGCTCAAGCGTCTTCCTGGGTATTATTCCTCCAAGATAAAGTAGGCCTATTTGAGTGCAAAGTGCCTCGTGTTGTTAAGTTTGCATTTACTGATTATAAAGATGAGAAAAAGTCTTAGAGGTAAACGCAAATTGTGTACAAATAAAGTGACAGTTATAACAGACAAATGCGCTACGTCTAGCTTTGTGAAACATTTGGAAAGGAAGAACACTGACAGGCTGGTAGTAGATTCCAAGTTTTCGGCTTTTTGCGTATTTTCTGTCCACATGCCAGCATGTCGGCATTAAACCCACCCCTGCAAACTCATAAAATGTTCTCTTTGGTTTGCCCGAATCTCATGTCTAGAGAACGGTAGAATAGGATGGAGGGTGGCGTTCCTGCTTGCCTCTCTTTCAATCAATCAACTTCTATAGCGCCACTATAATAATGCCTCGGCTATCAGCCGATGGCGCACCAAATCCAAATAGCATTAGAGCCAGGTCAAGCCAGCAGGTCAGTCTTTGCTACACTAATGTCCATATTGCATAAACGCTATTTGATTTATTTGTCAATTGCTTCTCGTTGAATTACCTGAACTCGTTTTGAGCTTGGCTTGTTTAGGTTTCACCGAAAAAGTTCAAATTGATCACGTTAATACTGCTGCCTGTCGATTACAAGAATTCCGTACTCCATTGAAATTGAAAACCAATCTTTTGTGACTTCAGAATTATTTCGATTTAAACTGAAAATCATCGATTCGGTTAGAAGTACCTAAATCATCCGCTTAAAATACGCTCGCGAGTAAAAAAACTATATATCCAAAGTTCTCTACGGATTACTCTGTTTCGAATTGGGTCAACTGTTCGGGGCTGTAGGCTAAAAGAGAGACTAGTCCCTTGCATCTGACAAGCTGCTAGTGTCAATTACGCGCTGCAGCATAGCCTCCTTATTTGCCAGGCCATATTAGCGCTAAGCCACTCCAATGCTAGTATACATTAACAATCCGCCGCCCCGTGGTTAAAAGTAGCCATCAGCATTCTGAAGAATGGTTAACGTCCTGGAGTAGCTGAGCTTGCAGTATGTAGCACATGCCATCCATTTTTCGTTGTTGATCCCAGTATCAATGTGAATGGCCAGTAGACGTAACATCAGGATGTATTGTTTAAGAGAGATCTTCTGCATTCGTTAAATATTATGTTTTGGTTTTATCTTGACTTATTTTTGTAGGACTTAGTTGTATTTATATAACTTTGTCGAATTTGAGTCACTTTACTGTTATATAGGCTACACATGGTATTTCATTAAATTGGGACCCCTTTTATTTTGTTTAGACTATAACATTTTCAGATGTTGGTTAATTTGAAACGAAAGTTATATTGCTGTGTCCTATAGACAATCTGCTTTTATAAGATAAGATTCTCATTTCCATATTGTATAAATACTCATAATACAGCGCAATATAATTTCAATTACAAAATGAAGCACATGATCATATCTTACAACCTTTTCTTTGTTGAGCATACTGGGATCAACAACGAAAAATGGATGGCATGTGCTACATACTGCAAGCTCAGCTACTCCAGGACGTTAACCATTCTTCAGAATGCTGATGGCTACTTTTAACCACGGGGCGGCGGATTGTTAATGTATACTAGCATTGGAGTGGCTTAGCGCTAATATGGCCTGGCAAATAAGGAGGCTATGCTGCAGCGCGTAATTGACACTAGCAGCTTGTCAGATGCAAGGGACTAGTCTCTCTTTTAGCCTACAGCCCCGAACAGTTGACCCAATTCGAAACAGAGTAATCCGTAGAGAACTTTGGATATATAGTTTTTTACTCGCGAGCGTATTTTAAGCGGATGATTTAGGTACTTCTAACCGAATCGATGATTTTCAGTTTAAATCGAAATAATTCTGAAGTCACAAAAGATTGGTTTTCAATTTCAATGGAGTACGGAATTCTTGTAATCGACAGGCAGCAGTATTAACGTGATCAATTTGAACTTTTTCGGTGAAACCTAAACAAGCCAAGCTCAAAACGAGTTCAGGTAATTCAACGAGAAGCAATTGACAAATAAATCAAATAGCGTTTATGCAATATGGACATTAGTGTAGCAAAGACTGACCTGCTGGCTTGACCTGGCTCTAATGCTATTTGGATTTGGTGCGCCATCGGCTGATAGCCGAGGCATTATTATAGTGGCGCTATAGAAGTTGATTGATTGAAAGAGAGGCAAGCAGGAACGCCACCCTCCATCCTATTCTACCGTTCTCTAGACATGAGATTCGGGCAAACCAAAGAGAACATTTTATGAGTTTGCAGGGGTGGGTTTAATGCCGACATGCTGGCATGTGGACAGAAAATACGCAAAAAGCCGAAAACTTGGAATCTACTACCAGCCTGTCAGTGTTCTTCCTTTCCAAATGTTTCACAAAGTTAGACGTAGCGCATTTGTCTGTTATAACTGTCACTTTATTTGTACACAATTTGCGTTTACCTCTAAGACTTTTTCTCATCTTTATAATCAGTAAATGCAAACTTAACAACACGAGGCACCTTGCACTCAAATAGGCCTACTTTATCTTGGAGGAATAATACCCAGGAAGACGCTTGAGCCTGTCGGCCAGGTTGAAGCCAGCCGTGGACGATTTGTTGAGTCAAAACATTGCGTTTGCGATAGGTGACATCCAAGAGTGGATAGAATACGTTTCATATAATTTATAATTGAATAATTAAATAAAAGAATCATTGAAAGTTGGATAATTGATACACGAAAGGCTATTAACTCATTAACCACGTATTTAACTGTAACTCCTTGTAAAATGGACGGATATATCTGGGATCCCCAGTTAAGGGGTTAAGAGGACGGTCACGGTCGAAGCGATGCTTGAGTGAATCAATATGGTGAATAGGCGCAAGTTGCGCAACCCACAGGCCCTTAGCTGGCTTCAGTCGTTAACCAAGCGTGAAAAGGCTCAGGCGCCCTCCTGGTATATTATTCCTCCAATTTGTTTGATCTTGTTCTTGTTTGCCTATGCCGCAGAATATTTAATAGGCTGTATTTAATTTCAATGATCTGCCTGACCAACGGACAAGACCACATAGTTCTTCAGCAACCTAGCAGCTGCCTGCTTAGTGCTTAGTGACAGAGATGTAGCAAGTACACAATGCTTCAAGTACAAGTACAAGTACCTGGCCTCCAAGTACAAGTACAAGTACATGCATTCCAAAAACTCCGAGTACAAGTACAAGTACAAATACCTGGCCTCCAAGTACAAGTACAAGTACAAGTACTGAAAATTTGTACTCGAGTACAACTCGAGTACAAGTACAAGTACCAAGTACTACATCTCTGGTGGGTTTAATGCCGACATGCTGGCATGTGGACAGAAAATACGCAAAAAGCCGAAAATTTGGACTCTACTACCACCCTCCTCTATCGGTTTGGTTGCAATGACGCTCCCCCCAAAATCCCCCAGTCGCTTCTAAAGCTTGTTGGCCTGCAGAAATGACTGCCTTATTCTGTAGCCACGGTTTGGCAGTCAATATTTAACATGGTACCCTCTGTCTTGTCGCAGCAAATGGACTACCAAGAATTGTAGAGTCTTTATTAGATGAGCGCGGTATTATCAGTGATCTTCGGACGAGAATTTCGTAGAAATTAAATCAACAAAGGCTTCTGAAGAGTTAAATGTACTAGGAATCGTATCTTAAGTTACCTTATAAGTTATAACTAGTCATCCGATCCAGATATGAAGTTATGCGGTTCACATTCTTTACTGGCATTCACAGTACATTGGCGAAGATGATGGTGATGATGATGACGACGACGACGATATTAATGAGGATGATGATGATAATTCATCTTGTACAGAAATTTACTATGTACATTTAAGAAATATGACTATTTTCAAAAGTAAATAAGAAAGGAATTTAACTCGTGTTTGAAAAATGCACACGCCTATAAGGCTCGATTAGTTAGCATTTCCAGATATTCGTGTGATTGAATTCATTGGAGAATTTCTTGCAGTTTGGCGACAGAAATCTTACAAGCACTTTATGGCCATGACCGCCTTAACCAAAGGAACGTTTCCTGGACCTAACATATCCCTCTATTCTGATTAGATATTCTCATGACTACTGTATACTACTGAACGAGGGATATATCCGTGGAACACTGGAACAGTAGGACCGCATTTAAGAATATCAGCCTGATGGCGCATCAGTACTAAATAGAATTATCTGCTTTTCGGAAATTTTTATGGCTTTATTTGTTCAGGCTGTGTATTACTCAGTTAGAAGTTGCTATGCAAACACACACACACTCAACCCGTTTATGCATATCTATCTAACGCTACCCTGGGAACGATGTTCATAGAATGTCTTAAAATAGATGGACAGACTAACTGCGAAACCTGTCAGAGCAACCTCGTGAGGCTCTGCATCTGTGGTGGTTTTAAACCTCCACATCGCAAATGGTACATAGCCGTGGCATGGTTGTCTAAGCTAAATGGCATAATCGCATGGCTTGCAGCAGCAGTGTAGACTCTGATGCAAGTAAAAAAGACACAGGATAACGATAAAGAGGAGCATTGCATTTAACACTGGCGCGTAATCGTTATATTAAATCGTGATGGCGGTAAATTCTGTTATACCACACAGTGTACACAGTTGACACCAACGTATATAAGGTCATTGTTGAGCTTCTTTTAGAGTTTCATTGACGTTCGTTTTCATCGATTCTAATTATGTCAAACCTTTACTCGAACTCAAAGGCCGATGCAACCAGTTGAATGAGATATGTTAGAACGTGTTCAGTTTGTCCAATGTCCATATCAGTGATGTTAACAAGGACCGACCCCCTAAGGACGAGGATATGGACAAGGACCGAACCCCCAAGGACGAGGATAAGGACGAGGACCGACCCCCCAAGAACGAGGAGAGGACGAGGACTTACCCCGCAAGCATAAGGACCACAAGGACTGACCCCCAAGGACAAGGATCAAGGACAAGGACAAGGACCAACCGCTGTCAGACAAAAAAGTCAGAAAGGAAAAAACCAAACACAATTTCAATTCGAATCACAAAATTAGAAAAGGAAAAAAAGAATGTTGTAAAACATAGTCTAGTCAACAGCAATGCTGCATTTCAAATGCGCCTTTGACTTTAGCCACCTAGCTATGTTACTACGCTTAAGAAATTGTCAAGTTTAATAATAATAATAATAATAATAATAATAATAATAATAATAATAATAATAATAATAATAATAATAAATGAACAAGTGTTTTCAGGAAGCTGATCAGTCATGCACACACGGTAAGGTCTAATTATGAGACCACTTTGCAAAAACACTCGTTCAACTGGAACCGACGTCGCTGGGCAACAAAGAATTCTGCTAAAGAATCAACTCCTCAACTGGTATTATAAAGGAAGCAATGACTAAACGTTTTAGAGTAACTCAAAGCAAGTATGTAGCCTAATTATAAATCCACATACTACTCTTACCTTGGAATATAATTATCAGTACAATTGAAAATGGTATACAAGTAATTTGGTCCTTATAAGGACTTTTCAAGGACTAAGTTACAAGGACCAGGACAAGGACCGATCTGCAAGGACGAGGATAAGGACGAGGACTGACTCCCTTGACATATATCTAATAAAACGGACGAGGACAAGGACAAGAACTTCAAATTGGTCCTTAAGGAGTCCTTAAGGACAAGGACCAGGACAAGGATTAACATCACTGGTCCATATACCGTCGCGTTTTGACTGATACAGTAACTTAGACATTTGAGAGCAGATCTTGACATATCTAATAAAACGTCTGCGCAGTCTGTCAATAAAAACGTCAATTTAATAAAATTTTACAGTTATTTTAATTTTATTTTGTTCAGAATTTTACTAAAAATTTTGTTCTGTTTACGTAAATACTATAAACGTTTATTACATTTTTTCTTATACCTCAAAAACCGTTTGTTAACGTTTTTTCGACTTATTTTCTATTTGGGAATATATTTTTCTCCAAAAGCTCATATTTGCAAGATGTTATTTGCGGTCCGAAGGTCAGGAGAAATTAACCTGCCGTTACCAATGATTGTTCTGATCAAAACCCTATTGTTTCTGGTGGTGCATCATCGCTACGAAGGCGATTTTTCGTACGTTTGGTCTCAGTGTTTAATCTAGACTATTGGACTCCGGGGGGGACTGAAAAAGCCGGGGGCTGGGGAAAACCGACAAAGCCGTGGGGAATTCTGCCAGGGGCCACTGTTAGTCCATGTAGTATTCCAAAATGTCCGGGAAATTTGAAATTTCCGGAGAGAGGGCAATTTCCTCCCCGGAAACGGCCTAGATTAAACACTGTTTGGTCTCCTTATGCTACTGGCGATTGTGAACAACCGTATTCTGATTAAAGCCAACTTCTGTTTTAATCTGTGGGCTGAAATATCCTTCGTCGTGTAGAAACAAAGCCCGAATTGGTTTCTTTAATAAATTTGGATCCACTTTAGAAGCAAAATCCAGTAATTCTGGAGTGGTAGTACTTACTAGTGATAAACAAAGCAGAAATACAAAAACAAGTTATGGCAAGCACAAAAATTAACAGATAATCGAATTTCCAATAAAACGTCATAAGAATATTATCTATTGAAAAGCTTAGGTAACATTTTTAAAATGTCGATAATGATAAATTCATCTACCAGCCTATATCAAGAATTTTTCATATCACTGTATTAAATGAATTATCCACTTTTCACCAATTGTACTTGTAGTGAAAACAATAACCAAAATATCTGCTGCAATTGATTTAAGATATGTTGCGAATATATTCACAATTGTCACTAACTGATTTTATTCGACTAATTCGAACATCAAAAGCCGATACGATTCGAGCAAAAAGTTGTGAAACGCAGTAACGCAGGTCATTAGCTCAAGGTAACTCTTGTCAAGTAGTAGCATGACAGTAGCAATAACGTCTCTGTCAACGCAGATAATCTACATTAGCAAACGGCTATGACTGGTTGTGTAAAGCTTAACAAAAATCTCCGATCTTCTATTAAGTTCTTGATGCAACGAAGCAGGTGAGGATGTGTCTCTCCCATCAAAGTACCTGCTCGTTCGACAGCTCAGGTTCTCACTCAGGAAGAACAGATGAGCCTGTTTATTTCAGACGCATAAAATCAAATAAGTCTCTCTTTATCAGGGGTCTCCAACCTAAATCAGATGGCGCGCCGCATTGGTCCACAAACGCAACGTCGTATCCATTAATGAAAAAAATTAACTAAAGTATGACCTAATTGATTATACATTTAGGCGGTACTCATTAGGTCTAATCGTTGAATCTATATACATTGTACAGCAAAATAATGTACGTAGCTATATTCTTAACCATAAATTTTCAAACTATATTAGTTATATAAATAAAATTTAGTATATTAGTTATTTTAGTTATCTGATGGGATATAAGATATTGGTAGCAAGCTTGTAACTTTTCCGGAAAAATAGAATGTCGATCGTAACTTATTTTGCGGAATTTTTCGAAAAAATCCAGAAATTTTCTCTGATAAACGTAAACCTTGTACACGCTATACGAAAAATGCCTTTGAATTAAATGCGTTAAATGCCAATGGCTCTGAATTAAAGTTTCTACTGTACTGTAGGCTTTTCAGCCGCTTGGGTGATATTCTGGACATTTCTTGCAATGTTTTATGAAATTTTGTCGTAAATTTCCGAAGAAAATCCCGCGGAATTATTTCGAAAAAGTACCGTTATTTGTCCTGATATTATACTTGTTTCGTGGTTTAATATAATGTTATTATTATTATTATTATTATTATTATTATTATTATTATTATTATTATTATTATTATTATTATTATTATTATCAGAGAATTTGCTATAGCGCCGTGGATGAGCGAATGACACAAAACAAAATTTGACAACTAATTACTCATAACTGAGCTTAAATAAATGCGTTTTCAAGTTGGTAATAAATGTATTCAGCGTTCGCATTGGTCACACTGTCCGGAAGAGAGTTTATTCCTCGTGTAAGATCTCTAGAGGAGTCGAGGATGGTGGAGGCACGAGTAGCTGATTCCGCTTGCTGGACCTTAGCTGAGCCCGCCGTTCAACCTCCGTAGATCTAGTCACCATGGTGGCCAGGTAGCGGGGGCAGCTCGTGTCATATAGAGCTCGATAGGTGAGCCAGCAGCGTTTAAACACTATCCTCTCTTTGATTCGCAGCCAGTGGAGATGGTCTTTCAGGAATGGCGTCACATGCTCAGTCCAGCGACGACCTTATGTCACGGTTGCTGCAGAGTTATATATTGACATATATTTATTTATCCAAACTAGGTTCCACATAAGTCCCCGTTGTTGTTATTGTCGTGAGAGGGCGCTCAAGTGACTTCGGATTTTGAAAGGGCGACCTGACGGGGGCGCGGTAGCAAAAACGGTCGAATGTGGGCGGTGCGCTCGCGTGGAGTCCACTCAGCCAGAGCCGAACTATATCATGACCTACTTAATTCTACTCATTTCTCTTCGACTTGTAAATTGTTCGACCACTCGTCCCTCTCCTCCTCCTTCGTCCGCATATATATCCCCAGGCCATCGCGCTCGATATGCTCCGCCCACTAGGCGGGGGGATCCCGTCCATTCAATTCAATGTAAATAGCAGTGATTTGAAGGTTATTTTAGCAAAAATGATGATAAAACATATATGCAGGAACTGACATGCAAGCAAACTCAAGGACAGTGGAGACAGACATGTAGACAGAATGAGAGACATACAGATTGAGAGGAAAGCCATTAGCGATGCAAGTTGAAACTAGTTTTCAAAATTTGCTCATTTGCACAAGTTATCTTTTTATGTCTGACTGTATATCTGTCTGTCTATCCTCAGTGGCGTAGCAATATGCTCGGGGGTCAGAGACGTAGCTAGGATATCCGGCGCCCGGAGGCAAAGTGTACCGTCGGCGCCCCTCAATACTGCTGACAAAAACAAAAGTTCGTCACATCGTTCCTTATTTCCTCAGAACTTACGCCCCTTTCAAATAGTGCTGACAAGCAAAAAAGGGCGTCGCGCATGTTTCTTCTTATTTATTATGCATTTCACTTACCCATATACCCAATTTTGGCGCCCCCACCTCGGCGCCCGGGGGCATATGCCCCTGCCCCTAGCTACGTCCCTGTCGGCCGGGGGTTATCGTTGTATTTTTCCTTTTTCAAATGCCTCATAAACAAAATAAAGGTAATCCTTGTATTTTTTCTCTCCGGATACAAAAAACCCGTCGTCAAATTTTTGGTGAAAATGTCACCCCAAGCCAAAAGAAAAATTTCTTTTTGGGGATTCCCTAGAGAAGGCCTTGAATAAACACTGACTTTAGTCTCTCTGTCTCTCTATCTATCTATCTATCTATCTATCTATCTCCCCTCTATCTAATCCCCCTCTCACACTCTCGCGCTCTCCCTGTCTATCGGTCTGTCTTTCTATTTGTACTCTCATTCAATTGCTTTCCTCTCAATCTGCGTGTCTATCTCATTCTGTCTACATGACTGTCTCCACAGTCCTTGAGTTTACTTGCATGTTGTCGTATATATATATATATATATATATATATATATATATATATATATATATATATATATATATATATGTGTGTGTGTGTGTGTGTGTGTGTGTGTGTTTTTATCATCATTTAAGTATAATTTTTGCTAAAATAACCTTTAAGTCACTGCTATTTGCATTGAACTGAATAGACGGGATCCCGCCGCCTAGTGGGCGAGCGCGGTGGCTTGGGGTAGAGGAGGTTATGACTCAGCCCAGGGCCCCAGGCGGATTGCTCGAGTCTAGTGGAAGCTACATCTGTGAGTATTGTAAGATCGTTAAACTTTAGTGTATCGTTTGTGCGATCCATATAGCGCGTCCGGTATTGAACAGGATTTTTAAAGTCGCTTCACAGTTTAGGCTGCAGAGGCACTCTAGTGTTGATTGGTCATATTACAGTGGTTCTCACACAGGGCAGTCCTTACTGAACCACTTTAAACCTTGTCATATTATATTATTATATTATATCTGGGTCAAATGTAGTTCTGTGTGGCAGCCTACTGGTATGGGTCTCTAGTACAGGCCAGATGATTGACAGCAGCGTGTTTGAAGTCTTTTGGCAAGATTAAGCGTGTTAACTGAATCATGGGAAAAGGGATCACAAGTCGGGCCGGCATTTACATGTCTTGCGTATGAATACAAGCTCTTATAAAGTTACAATTTGATGATAATTGTTATAGATTATGCTAAAGACAACTATAAATTGTATTTTCTGAAGAGTAATAATGTTCAGTATTTGCGAAAATGTCGTCTGGATGGGTTGAAATGAGAATCTGTATCGAACTACTTTCTTAAACTTCGCTGCTACGCCTACTGGGTTTAAAGCATTGATTAGGTGGTAAATCAATTGATTTTTTTTGTGATAAAATACAATGATGCAAGAAACACCTCGCCAATTCGAGAAGTAACACCCCAAACTTTTTCCTCGGATGGCCTTTTTGCTTGTTGCTTGTTAGGACTTTTTTGAGACTTGAAAATGTTTTTTGCTTGTCAGACTTTTTGAGACTTGATAAAAATGTTTTTTAGCTTTGTCAGACTTCTTTTGTGGGATGACTTTTTCCAAACTTTTTAACTTTATCGGCAGAGACCCTCAAATTTTACCGACCCCCCAAATTCACAATCATAGAAATAACCTTGGCTAGGTTATTTTATACCAACAAATTTTTAGACTCACTAACCAACAATAATACACTCAACTTTAGAAATAGACAAAATCATTTCCTCCCTTTTGCTCATACTAACAAAAGACTATTTACTGTTAAATTCTCAGGACCAAGAATTTGGAGCAGCATTCCCAATGAATTAAAAAATCTACTTCACCTTCATTATTTAAAAAACAGGCTAAAATACCTCTTAAATCAACAAAACTAATTAACAAATTTGATTACTTTACTTTTACCTAATCAATTAACATTGACTATAATCTATGTAACTACTGTTTATTATTATTATTTACGACAATTTATATAGCGCAATTACAGAGCCTTCTCGTGCCTTGAGCGCAAGTATTAACATTGGTTAATTTGGTTTACATGATTTCATTTTTATTTGTTATTTTCCTGTGACAGATGCCACATTAAACCACAAGAGGTATATTTTGGGGAAATTTTTGGTAAGGTACTAATTTGTTAGCATCAAAAAGTCTATTTTTATTTATGAGCTGCAATGATGGTGATGACTTGTGGTTATTAATAACACATACTACCAAAGTTATGAGGTGCCTAACTTGAAAAAACAGCCATTTCTTGGGCTTTTTTAACAATTATAATATCTTTTAAAGTTATGATGTAAATAACTTGTCAAAAAAAGTTTCCTACTTTAAATTTTGCGATTTCTTGAAATTTATCAAAATTTTTGAACTTGCATTATAATATCTTATTAATGCACCAAACAAATATCTATAGCAAGAAATGTGACTTCATGTAACTGTGTTTTTCAGTAGTGATGTTTAAATGTGTCAAACATGTTTTTAAACTGTGGTTTGACTTTAAACTTTCAAAATGGGTCAAATGAAGATAAGATGCAGTGGCTTTAATTAAGGTTAGGGTTAGGGTTTGAAATTATGTTTAACCATCTTGAACAATTGTGGTCCAATCAATTTTTGTCTGTTGATTCGTAAAAATCGAATTTTGACTTTCATATATATATATATATATAAAATATATATATATATTTTGATATATATTTATTTTATATTTATATATTTTAGCATTAGTCAAAGAGAATGCCGTAGAAATGATCTGCATGTGCATCTCAGTCTGAACTTTAATCAGTATTTTGGTTCTTTTCTGCATCAGGAACATTGAAGACATGGCAGATGAGTCTTGAGTTTCTGATAGTAATTTTTTGTACAGATTGCGTGCTGAAAAACCACTCAACAACCGAGTCGGCTATCCGCAGTGCTGTATCCTCGGTGCTGAAATGTGCTCCATTCAGAAAACATGCACTGGGGCCATGAGCAAACAACTTTGCTGATTCCGTTTGCAATTATGTTGGAAACTTCAACTGACCAGAGACGTAGCGACGGGGAGGGGGGAGTATATCGGTATATATACCCCCAAAATCAGTCTACCTTAAAGTTTTTATGTGATTTACATGTGGTTGTGTGTGGTTTATATGGTTTATGTGGTTTATAGTTAAGATTCATACCGACCTAAATATTTATATCCTCCCAAATCAAATTCCTGGCTACGCCCCTGCAACTGACTGACTTTGTAGAAGCAGAGACGTCATTTGGGGGAGGGTAAGGGGGGCGTTGCCCTCTTTTTAGGTAAACAAATTTTCGCCAATGCTTGTGGTAGTTAATTTTTTTAAATAATAAATTTGGCTGGTAAAAACACTGAAAAGCAAAAAAAAGTCATCAACCCCTAAAGGAGGGCTTGAGGGCTTGATGTCGATCGAGTAAACTGAAGTAACTAATCTCACAAAAATGACTGACAAGCCCAAAAAATTCGAAAGTGTTTTGTCCCTCCCCCCTGAAAAACAGTGAAATGGCGTCTCTGTGTAGAAGTCCAAGATTAATCACATTTTTCATTACATTGGAACGTTGTCACATTCAGAAATCTGTTGCAACTTGAAATGGCAACTGCATTCAGGTGTAGGCCCTACGTGCTTTTTCTTGCTTAGACCACGTTGCTTAGGCCTATGTATTATCAGTCGTTTAATCCCGAATACTAAATACAGTTACTCTGGCCTTGACTTTAGCAAACTGCGGCAGCGATGCTATTAAATTGCTATTGAGACTGGAACAGATATGTGGATTGGATTGTTGGCGATGGTATTCAATTTTCTGTTGTGTTTTCACATCAGCCGCCTAATTTCACATCAACCGCTTCTATTACATGACTGTTCATTCTCAGACTAGGGTGACCCTATCTCAGACAGTGAAATGACGTCTCTCTGACGTCTCTCTGTGTTCACTGTTTAAGCAAAGATCATGGTTTTTAAGATTGTTTTTAGATTTTTGCTGATTGTGCCTCTTAAGTTGATTGGTAATGGTGCTCAGCATACGTTTGCCAAACCTTTTGAACTAAAACGTTTACTGAATTTACATTTTAAACATGCATTAAACGTTTTATAAACGTTGCAAGGATTAGGCCTACGTTTAATAAACGCTCAGGTACTGAACGTTTAGGCAACGTTTACAAGTTCAGGCAACGTTTACTGTCAAACGTTTAGGCAACGCAGGGACGGAGCTATGATGTCCGGCGCCCGAAGACAAACATACCGATGACGCCCCTCAACTTGACGGAAATCCTAAGAAGCAAAAAATGGCGCCGTTCTGTCCATTTGGCACCCCTTGAATACCCTGACAAGCAGAATAAGGCCATCACCCGTAGAGGAACGCCCTACCTTAAACCAATATGTGCCGCCCCTTCACCTCGGCGCCCAGAGACATCTGTACCCCCAACACCCCTCCCTAGACCAGCCTCTGAGGCAACGTTTACTGTTAAACGTCTAGGCAACGTTTATCGTTAAACGTTTATTCTATTTCTATTTTAAATACGTTTTAAAAGATTACTAAACGTTATACGCTAACATTAATTTTATTCAACGTTCAATATAAATGTTGGTGTGCCTACGGTGGAGTGTCTCCAAATTCACCCTTTCAAATTATATCGTATTCCTAGTTGCTTTAGTCCAATCTACAATAAGCCAAACCATTATTATTTTGGCATACGCAGTCAGCCGCCGCTGCATCAGGCGTCGATTTCTTCCGATCAATAATACACGGCAGCAATGCGGCGAAAGACCGTAGTGCCCTCTCGCTAGGCTTTCCCCTTTCTCCAGCGTCGGCCGATGGACGGGCAGGCCGCTGCTTCACAACAGGCCTTGCTGCAGCTGCTGTTGATGCTAGTGATGATGGTGGTGACGGTGGATAGCCGTCTTTTGTGTGGTTCAGATCTGTGGTGGGGTGGAGCAGTAGTTCTAGTCGGAATCTGTATGGTCTGTTAACTTCAATTTCCTAGGTTTGTGTATTTCTACAGTATAATTACAGTTACCACATTATAATTATGAAACGCATTCAGTTGCAAGTTACGAAATATTTCAAGTAGAGAAAAAACACAGCATCTGCGCAAAATTGACTTTAAAATAATATCCAATTTAAAATTATGTTTCTGCTTGCAAGATGACAAAAGTTTCAATGCAAATTTGCGGACTTAAATTTGGTTTGTAGAAATTGAAATTCGGAGATTTCAGAGACAGAGATGGATCTAGAGACAATCGATAGATCCTAGTGAGAGTGATTATGTGATTTCCATCTGATCTATTTAGCATAATGCATGTCGTTATGGCGACGTTCTTGCGTTGTTTATGCTTTGTCCTTTTCACTAGACTTTGTCATTTGACTTTAACAAGAAAAATTTAAACCTTTCAACTTGAATATTGACAGCAAATTGACTTTCTTCGGGTATTGGATATTCCCTCAGCTACATCGCTGTCGAGTTTAATCGATCTTTGTCGAAATTTGACAAATAGACTATGGAAAGAAAAATGTCTTGGTTACTTATGGGTCACAGTTTTTAGTATTTAATTTAGAAGACGACCGATAAACAAAACAGTCCGTAAAAACATATTGACGAACAGCGACAAAGCATTGACTAATTGCCTAATAACTGAAACATGGCTTTTATTATGTGGCGGTTACCAGAGAGGCCTTACTGTATATTATAGATATAAGTAGAGAACCTATATCACAATATAGTAAGTACTGTATATATTTTTCTTCAGGACTAGTGGCAATGTAATCCAGTAATTGATGAATCAGACTCATCATCATATTTGACCATGGGCTCAACGTCTTACAAGATGCGCTCAACTGACCTGATTCTTGTGTCCATTCTTACCTGGTCATTGAATGGTAAGTCCAATATAATGCACTCGTTAAATATTATGCACTATTACGGACTAATAAACAACAGAGAAGTACGCTGCCCCACTGCTACTACTACGTCTTCTACTACTCCAACTGCTGCTGCTGCTGCTGCTACTACTACTACTACTACTACTACTACTACTACTACTACTACTACTACTACTACTACTACTACTACTACTACTACTACTACTACTACTACTACTACTACTACTACTACTACTACTACTACTACTACTACTACTACTAGTAGTATTATTATTATTATTGCCATCATAATTAGTATTATCACTACTAACAATAATATTTCGACTACTACTACTACTGCCACTACTACTACTACGCCTACTTCTATTACTATCAGTAGTAATATTACTACTGCTACTGACGAAAAGAAAAATGAAAACAACAGGAATCAGATTTTGCGATAAGCCCTGACAATGTGGTAGAAACAGCAGAACCAATGGAACTGATGGTGTACACTGGGAAAATCAAAGTCATGCTTTTTGAGAAACACGATGCCAAATAAGAAATTCAAGCACGTGACTGAATTCGAAATTCTAGGACGCCTGTTGGCATGGATTAACGACTGGGCGATATCAAACGCAGATAAACAAATGCGACAAGAGCAATGGCGGGTTTCTATACAATAATTATTTAGAAGAATACGGTAAATGAACGTGTAGATAAAACTGACGATACTGTGCACTTGCAACTTCGGCGTGATCCTATGTGCAACATATTATGCAACAAAACCGCGACCATCGAGAAAGAAGGACAAACACATCTGTTAGAATTTGAAATGAAATGCTACATATGAACAGTGAATATCGCATGGAAACAAAAGAATAAAGAACGCAAAAATACGAGAAATAATTAAAACCAGAACAAACATTCTAATACTGGTAAGAAGAAAATTAATGTTTTCGAAGCCCCTATGGATGATAGAACACTGGTAAAGAAGATAATGCTGGGGTGGAGACAATCGAATTATCAGACCAAGTAGAGAGTGGTTACATGACATCGACGAATGGGGACACACAGAGCAAGATGGAGACAGAATGCCAACCAAGCTGTCGATACAAACAGTTACAGCACCCATAGTGAAAGATAATTATTTATGATCAATTTGTTGAAATCGCCAATTGACTGCTGGTTTTTATCTGAACAATACAAAATAACAAAGCGATTTTCTAAATGTTATCTTAGTGACTCTACTGTAAACAATTTAAAGCGCTGATGTTTTCGGGATTTTGTTTTAGGCCCGTATGAAGTGGGAGTGAGGGTGCAGCTGCAGCCCTGGAAAAATCAGGGGTGCAGCGCACCCCTTGGAAGGTAAGGACGCTGTTTTTTTTATTTTTTGCTGGTGAGAATTTTTAAAAAGAAGAAAGAGTGACGACATTTTTGCTTTTCAGGGCTTTTGAAGAATAAAGTAAAGTTAATGGCGGCCTTTTTTGCTCGTCAGTTTTTCATAGACGAATTTTGCCCTTGTCACAACTTTTATCTTGTCTTCAGAAATCTGCACCCAATGCTTAGAATTCGGTCCGGCGTGCCTGTGTTTGAAGCATCATAGATTCATCAGCTGATAGCTTTGAGTATTAGTTCTGGTACCGTGAATATGATGATGATGATGATGATGATTATTATTATTATTATTATTATTATTATTATTATTATTATTATTATTATTATTATTATTATTATTATTATTATTATTATTATTATTATTATTATTATTATTATTATTATTATTATTATTATTATTGCATTTTTCGTCAATATTGATCATCATCATCATCTTGATATATTTTAGAAGCAACAACGATTTACAAGGAAGTTTTGATCAACGCAATGGCGAGTATTAGCTGCATTCCCAATAAGGATATTCAGATTCAGTGGCATCACATACCGCCTGGTGGTTCCAAAGATAATCCTAACTACGTTTATGCTGGAGGAAGATTCTATGTTTCATCCGACAGAAATTTTCGAATGGAGAAAGATTCAAACACTGGACCCTACCATCTAATTATTCCAAATGCAAAATTAGAAGATGCAGGACTTTACGAATGCAAAGAGGATACTGGCTCACTGGTATTTGGTTCAACGCAGCTAACCGTATTAGGTAGGAAGCGTGTACTCTATTTCTTATGTTCTTTTGGCTTGAAATAGGCTCAGAATTATGACATCAATCTCTGAACTGAATTACCTTTATGAAAGACCTGTTTCTGATTACATTGGCTTGGGTTTCATATGAAATTTGTCAGGTGTGTGTGTGATAAATATCGTAATCGAATCGGGAGATTTCTCTCTTCCAACCAGAAAATATACCAAATTCTACCATAGAAACAATGCGCCAGTTAGATCTAAATCTGCGCATTTGCAAAACTTTGTATTCGATCATTTTATTTAAGTTCTGGTCTTGAATGAACATTAATTGCGTCTCATGTTTGACTAAATTATTATCATCATAATCATTTACAACAAAAATGCACTGCTATCAAATGAATTTGCATTCATAATTCTCGAGTTTGTTTGGTTTTCGTGGCCTGCCATCAGCAATCCACTTTGCACATTCCTTAATTAAAATGCTCAGGGCTTTTGTAGTAGTGACACTGAAGACTTGAGAATGACGTCTTCGAATCAATCGTTTTTGCAAGATCAGACTCAATACTGAGTTTTTCCAAATCTACCAGTCGCTCCTGTAACATGGTCGATCTTAAGTAAATTTTATCAGCTTTAATTTACTGAACGAGCGGTCTGCAGAGGCGATAGTGGCAGGAATTGATAACAGAATACGGAGGCAGATAAGCTTACATATATTTGGAAAGAACCCTTCCAGCTTATATCTTTTAAAGCAATTCAGTAGCTCTAATGGACTCAGTTGACCCTCTCCAAAATTTGCTGCATAAACAGATGGTAACTGACTTTTCTTCACTGTAAGATTTTCACTGATGTCAGCGGGATATTGATCTACCAGTAATTTCGATTTTTCTTTTAATTCATCTGGAGGAATTGATGGGCACCTCCAGAGGAAGCTGAACGTCTCAGAAATGTCCACTACAGCATTGAAACGGGCAGTCAGTCCACCAATAGCATTACCCAATATTAGTAGAAGACAGACTTCCTAACTAAAATATGCTTCCACATTTTCATAACCTTTAATAAACTGAAGTGATTCAACGGAAATCTAAATTATATTCATAAAGGAAATGAAGGTAATACAGTAAGCAATGAAATTAAAATTCAATCACTTGCATAAATCAAAATCCCTTTCACATAGGCCCTTTGAGCTCCATGCGCCTCGGAACAATGTACCGGCTGCACCCCCTCTCAAACCTCTGCCTGCTTCTGTCGACCGCGTAAACTGCCAGTAGGCGGTGCAGCAGCATCAGCCTGTGCTTAGGCCTCTGCCCCATGACAGGCTGCAGCACCGCCAGACAGTCGCTGAAGACAACGCATGCAGGATAGCCATCAACTCCGCTACGTAAGCAGTCGTTCCATCGGTCAGACGGTATGCCTCATGGTAACCTAGAGAGAGCCTATTGAAGTAGCAACTAACTCTGCCCTCGTTGGTGCACGACCCGTCTGTATAGATCCAGAATCTGTCGTCACACTGAAGCTAGTACTCCCGAACAGTTTGCTGGAACATCTGACTCCTTCCGTATCCACGTCCACCCCGGGCGGTCGAATCCTCCAAAGCGACCGTGCAGCGACGTTCACTTCACCCATGGCAGCTGCCATGCGTACCGCCTTTATCGTCAGCATCCTCTCGTCTTCCGGTAGCCGTCGTGTGCGTCTGGATGTCCTCAGGATACATGTAGACTGAGCGGGGTGCATTATCTATCTCTGTGGCATGATAGGGAAGCTCTTTTACTTAAAGTTTTATTCTCTTGCAGAGCTCAAGGCCTGTTTGCGGATCAGATATGAAACCTCAGGGCTACGTCGGTCCGAGTACTTGTAGCCTTGAGCACGAGGATATGACCTTCACATGCGCTGTTTCTTTCAACGGCATACCTCCTCAGATGACCTGGAAGAACTTAAATGGCAGTCAGTCTTTCGACGAGTCCGCACGCAATATTGAAAATGGTCGAATAACTAGCAGTTTGACTATAAAAGCCGATTCAATGTACGATGAAACCGTCTTCAATTGCCAATCGACAAGGTCTTCTGTCAATTGCAGCACAGAACTTATCAAAATACAGTGTAAGCGTATTATTGATGCATATTAGAATACGATACGATACTGCACCTTTGGTATGTTTCATTTCCATTCTTATCCTCAGTGCTCGTCTAAAAGCATACAATTATAACGAATCGATTCGATGAGCTTTAATCAGGGCCGTTTAAGACATAGGCATGGTAGGCACGTGCCTAGGGTTCCGCAATATATGAGGGACCTCGGTGGGTGGGTGGTGAAAAACTAATTTGTGTCTGTTGGTTGATTGTTTCCATTTTCTCGTGCTCGAAAAGTCTGACGAGTAAAATAAGATCATCGCCGCTTTTTATTACTTGATTTTTAATTGTTTCCTATTCTCTTCCAATAGTATGTCAAGGAAAAAAGGTAATCATCACTACTTTTAAAAAATGTCATCACTAGTTTTTAGAAAATGCCTAGGGCCCCACACTTCAGAAACCGCCGTTGGCTTTAATAACTCATATTTCTGGCGAACATTTGCTATTGTTGAAGATTTTGAAAACCAGCGGTCTGTAGTGGAGAAAAACCTGGGCGACAAAGTCAACTGTTCAGTTAAAAGTAATCAGGACATTGAATTCAAGTGGACCTTACTACACCATAATCAACACGTATTTCTCACGAAAAACCAGACGCTGTTAATCCAGAGTGTTGGTGTGTATCGATGTGTTGTTGAATATCGCATTGGAGATGTTCCATGTTCCGCAATTGCCATTGACGTCAACGTGCCTATTCCCAGAACCGTAACCTGTGAACCTCCACAACCTCCAAAAGGTAGCATTAATATTCTATATATAGCAGTTGCATACAATTTTTTATTTCATAAACTTCTATAGATCGTTGCTTATTTTTAACTTTGTTAATCGGTAGTTGACATGAAGAAAGTTGTATCTACTGGCTGCCTTAACACGTTGACTGCGGCCTATTAAATAACTCAGGCGCGGGTACTTTTGACGAGAGTCTACGACCTCTGTGGCTTTCCAGTTCCTATACAAAATGCGTGCGATCATGCGTGAAGTGAGTGACAGCCGTTGATTATTCCCAAGGCCCGATCACGTTAGACGCCTGACAGAGGAAAATATCTTGAAACAGATGCAAGTGTTTAGAGGCTAGAGCCACCTGTTACTAGAATGACTTTTTCTTTTCAGGTATGCGCCAATTCATACGAAAAGTGCAGGTGGTCTGTAATGTGCTCCATAACCGCGCTACGTAGACCTTGTCAGGGACTAGTAGTTATCTCAACAATGGCGATTGGATAAAACAATCAATGTCACGGGTCAAGAATGCAAAGCAATAAAAATGGCAATTATTGTGGCAAAATGGACGCTATAGCCGATATAAATTCCAGGACCTTAGTAAGGACCTCAATTATCCGGTCCAAAAACGCTGACGGCATTACGTCTGTGGTGATACAAACCTTTGGGGTATTTATATTGAAGCTGAGGCGTGGGTTTAGAAGGTGGGCCTTTTAGAAGGCCAATCGACGTTCTTCGGTAGAATGTGGCGCTTCCGATTGGTCATTTAGTCCACCTGCTGCAATAATCAACGCACCTATCTCAGGTGAACCAAGACTGCTATTATAATTAGCATGGGTGCGAATTGAGCTTCTTTATTGAGGCGGCGAAGCATGAGTATATTGTGGTTTTTGAACAGGTGTTTATAGGGCAAATATTCATACATTTTCTCTAAAATTTGTTTTTCTTGATCGGTCACTCATTCTAGTAGTTAGAGGAAGCAGAAAAATGAATCCAAGATCCGTATAAGCTAAGATATTTGGCATTGAACTAAGGACGTCATATGACGTCCGTAGCGCCCTGAGAAACCAAAATAAGGACGTCAGTTGACGTCCCTAGCGTTCAACGTGTTAAATTATTACGAGCCTTGATTACACGCATGGTAATTGACATCATTGTTTGATAGCCTATAGTACAGTAAAAATGGTATGCAGTGTTTATTCTAGCCCCCTTGACATTGGGGGGATTTTGAAATGTTTGGGGAGACAAGGTTTGAGTTTCCACACGTCGGGGATTTCATTCCCAGCCAACATCTAAAATTTTTTTTTGGGAATTTTTGTTTGACTTGGGGCCCCCAAGAAGGCCTAGAATAAACTCTGAATGGTATGTTCCCATATAGGAACATTGCATTCATCCCGGCATGTTACCATAATATTTATGGAACATGCTCTTATTTTATCTGACAGTCAATTATGAACAAACATAGGCCTACTTCAACTATTATGCTCAAATGGTCACCCATATAACATAAAAATAATTGATTGTAAGGTTTATTGTGGAAAAAATTGTTGCCAAAAAGGTTAAGACAATAAATTCAATGTTTGTTTGTGTTGTTTAGAAGGAACGTCAACTATCACAACAGCTGCTAGCATTGTGCTAGCCATATGCGTCATTATCTGCATTGTTATTATTATTGGCATTTTGGTGAACTCTAAAAGAAAAAAGGTATTTGAGAGACTGAGAAATGTTTTGCTCTCTTTAACTTATTTTAAATGTCATTAAATGATTTTATCTCATGAGCAAGTATTATTGTCACCGTTCATTTTATATCATAGGTCCTTATCATAAGGTGTATTAAACTACTATAAAATGCAATCAGGACATGGCAAATTGAATCAAACTGAAACGTTGGGGAACATGAAAATCCATATACATTCATTAATTGATCTGGCAGTTTGCACACAATGTGAGAACATTATCTATGCTTATTCTGTGTTATAGACTACTGCAAACAATGCCGTTAACAATACCATTCTCCCCAATGTCACGATAGACCACCGCGACGGATCGGCTATAGGCCTAGCGCGCCAATAGAACGCATCACTCAGATGTGGACACTGATCGTGGAAGCAACGGACCTCAACTATCCAAATTACGCGCTGATGATGATGTTGTTGATGATGAATTTGTCTGCACACGATATATGAACTTTAACGTCTGATCTAATTACGTTTTCGAAACGATAACTGAAGTGATTCCAACAATGGCATCACGCAATGTTTCGGGCGTTATAAGAGTCGAGCAAGTAGAAGAAGGAGGGCGAGGACATGATGAATTCCTCTCACGCATATTGTGAATCTGCAGCCAGAATTTGATTATTTTCTCTTGTTTTGTTAAAAACCACATGACCCACCCATCACGACCCATGTGTTCAACCGGGTCTATACGCTACAAATCGTTGAATGAAATCGACATTGTTCTGTATTCTATGTTGACCGTCGATAACTAACTATGTAAACAATTGTGTGCTCGTTGAAAATGAAGACAGTTTTAAGAGTCATTTGTTTGCAGTTGTAGAAAATGAAATTGCTTAACATGACCACCCGGCCTTAACGAGATGCTACTATGTTGGCTGTGCAGTCGAGTTGACACTTAATTGTCAATGGCATCATCGTCTTCTTCATTTGAGCGCAAATACTTGCTGATAGTAATAAATCTCAAATCTCAAAGAGACAAAGAGCTCTCATGACAGCAGCAAGCTAGCTAACGTGATCAAAATATTTTTCAATGGACATTACCATTACTTTGCTCTATTTTCAATATTATTTTTATAAATTGTCAAGCATCATTTGTTTAAACCATTAATGTAATAGCGCAACTGCAAGACGTTGCACGTTGCAACAAGTGAAAATCTGCAACTAAATTCGCGCAACTATCATTTAACATTGATACAGAGTTGCGATGGCAGGAATTGACGCAGATGTCTTGTCATTATTTTTGCCAGTTGGTGCATCTGAGGCGGCATGTCGCCCATCGCATACAAATTTTCAACATAACTGACAGGATTGAACAGGGTTGATGGTGGCCCATTTACCCTCTTGAAAACAAGAGATGAAAGTGTATGAACAGTGAATTGATTTCTAACTGGTGTATCATTTATATTCATGCACGAGAAACCCCGCTCATATTCAGATGACGAGATAGGCGGAATTTGAATTCTACCAAGTACTAAAAGCAAGCACATTACCGATTACCTTCACACAGTGGCGGCTCCACCGGGGCAGAAGGGGCCGTGCCCCTATTGAATGCCTGCCCTCCCAGTGGCCCCCTGTTGTGACCCTATACTTAATGCTACATACATTAAACAACAATTGGTTGGACCCCCCATGATTAGAAGTTGCCACCAATGTTCCCTCTAAGGTGGGCGCGTGGGCGCGCGCCCAAAAACGGCAGCCGTGCGCGCAAAAAATAATTTTCTATTGCCCAAAAAATGTGCAGGAGGTTTTATTTTTTACGAAAAATTGTCAAAATATTTTACAAAAAAGGTAATCACCGCCACATGACTTGTAGGTCTATACTGTATTTATCGTCGTCCATAAAATGCCTGACAAGCGGAGAAAAGGTAATCACCACTTTTTTAGCACTTAGCAAGTGGTTTATTATGGTCGTGAACTTAATTATATATATATATATATATATATATATATATATATATATATATATATATATATATAACAATGCAAAAGATTAGTGATACAGTAGGCTGATATGCAGAATTCAGAAGAGTGATGAAACAAATTAAAACCACATTTTCGTGTGTCCCCAGCTTAGCTGAGTCAAACTGTACTAGAATTGTCAATATATTCTGCCTCAATTTTATTCTAGAGCATTCGAAATGCCACGAAAAATGGTGAGCCATTTGAAATGACGCTATATAAAGTCTTTCAGAAATCTGTTCTCTGTCAAATGTCTAAAAAATCGATCGAGAGATAAGAGGGGACTATAGATTTATCTGGTTTCTTGTATCTCAAGTTTTATAGACCACAAAAGTAATATATAATTAATACCCTGTTTGACATTTGACAATGCAGAGACTTGTGATACAGTAGGCGGATATGCAAAATTCAGGAGAGTGACGAAACACATTAAAACCACATTTTTGTGTGTCCCCAGCTTAGCTGAGTCAAACTGTACTAGAATTGTCAATATATTCTGAGTCACTATTATTCTAGAGCATTCGAAATGCCACGAAAAATGGTGAGCCATTTGAAATGACGCTATATACGGTTAGCCAAAACTAAACCACTATAACATTTAGCCAGGACATGGCAAATTGAATCAAACTGAAACTTTGGGGACGTGAAAATCAATATATAAAATCAATATCAATTTCAATATCAATATAAATCCAATAGCAATCAATATATAAAATCAATATTTGGGAATTTTCTCATAGCGTCAGAAAATTATCTATTCTGTGTTATAGAACGCAACGAACGAAACGCAGCTGCAGGCGAATCTCACTCTCTAACGTCCAAATGAGACCGACTGGAACATCACACTCGGATGTGGACACTACTTTTGGCAGCAACGAACCTCAGCTATCCAAACTACGCGCTAGTGATGTTGATGATTACGAATGTGTTTGAACACTATAGGCCTATATTAACATTAACGCCTGATCTGAATTCGGTATAAAAACGATATTTACTTTACTGAAATGATTGCAATAATTTCATCACGCAATGTTTCAGGCATGACACTGTATCGGCGATTCACAAGTAGTAAAAGGACGGCGAGGATATGGCGAAATCATCTAATGCATATTGTGAATCTGCAGACAGAGTTTGACTTTTTTCTCTTGTTTTTTTAAAAACCCCAATGGCCAACCCATGTTTTGAACCTGACCTACAGTGTATACGATGCAGATCGTTGAATAAAATCGATATTGCTCTCTATTATTTGCTGGCCCTTGATGACTATATGAACTAGTTTGTGCTCGTTGAAAGGGAATACAGTTTTTAAAGTCATGTCTTAGTAGTTATAACTATAACTATTTCCAGGCAATTTCTTTAGCGCAATAGACAAGACTAAGGTCAGAGACAAGAGTGCTTAACAAGTGGAGTCAAAACCTATATTGAATAAATATGTTTTTAGGTTCTTACGGAAAGATTCAGCTGAGGCTGCTCGGTCACGGCGTCAGGTAATTTGTTCCATGGGATCAGGTTAGCCATGGAAAAGGACCTCTCACCGAACACGGAGGTCTTTGACGGCGGGGGAACGATCAGTGCATATGTCCCCGGGCGCCGGGGTGAGAGGAGGCGCCAAAATTGGGTATCTAGGCCTATTCGGTAAATTTTGCCCCCGGGTGCCGGATACCCTCGCTACGCCACTGCGTTCGCTGGACCTGTGTAGTGAGGTACTGAAAGTGAACCGACAGCGTTTGAAGACAGTCCGCTGTCGAACACGGAGCCAGTGGAGGCGGTCCCACCGCAGCAGCGGTGAGACGTGGTCACTCCAACGGCAGCCGAAAATGACTCGCACGACCAGGTTCATCATCGACTGCATGGCAACACAGTTTGTTATACGGCAGACCTAGCAGGACACTGTTACAGTAGTTCAACCTTGATAGTAAAACCGCCTGGACCAACTGTATCGCAGCGCTTACAGCAAGGTAGCGTCGGACCCAGTGTTTATTCTAGCCTCCTTGACATGGGGGGTTAAAATGTTTGTGGGGGGCAAGGTTTGAGTTTCCACACGTTTGGGGGTGGGATTTCCATTCCCTCAACCAACTTCTAAAAAATTGGGGGGGGGGATTTTTAAACTTTGTTGAGTAAATTCCCCCCTAAGAAGGCTATAGAATAAACACTGGTCGGACCTGCTTGGCTCTCCGTATTTGAAAGTGGCAGCATGGAACTACACTGTTCACATGGGCTTCCAGTGTCAGAGTTTCATCCAGTATCACTTCTAGAAGACGCAAACTTCCTGAGGGCGCGATGGAGACATCACCCACCGCGAAAGGATCACGGTTACAGCCTCCTTCTGCCAGAGGTGCTGATCCACAGAAATTCCGTTTTGTCTATTTTCAGTGCAGGACGGTTGTATAAAATGAAAATTGTTTAACAAGACCACCCATACTAAAATCATTAAATTGGCCTATAATAATTTAACGTATCCAATATAAGATAATAGCACTTACATAATACTGTATGTAAGTGCTATTATCTTAGGCCTATATTATAGGCCTATATATTATATCTCACTTCAGTCATCAAAACCTGTCTACCTTAGATCATTATTATAACCCCTCAGTCTCCTCGACCCACACGTTCCTCATCTTATCTTACTCTGTCACTCCCACTGAATCAGTCATCCCTGAAAATTTGCAACCGTGCCTTCTCATACGCCTCACCTGAACTTTAGAACTCGATCCCAGCTTCCCTCCGCAGACTTGGACACTTTCAAACAATAAAATCTGATTCCTCATTTCCTATGATTCCTGCATTATCTCCTCAAGTCTTCAGGTCTAAGCTTAAATCATTCCTTCTTCTAAAATCATTCCTCCCATAGCTGTAACAACCTAGCCTCGCTGCCCTTTGAATGTTGACTATTGCCTGGCTGATAACATACCTTCCCCATAGCTATTTTAAGAAAGGATGAGCGCCTAAGAATAGGAAGCTACTGTTGTGCTGTTTTCCAAGGAGCTATATAAATCCACGAGATTAATCAGATTATATATATATATAATCATCAAAATAGTAAAACCGAATTTTCTATTTCTATAGCGCTGCCCGAATGCTTGGCGTAGTGCACCAGCTTATTTACGAAAATGCGAGCGCTCAATCTATTCAAAATAGAAGTCCAGCTCCCTCTGTTCTTTATTAGGCCCTAAGAGAATATTCTGATAAACGCAATTTTGTCTGATGAACAAAGGAATTACGGTGTTTCTAGTTAATGCGCTCCTTTTCGTCAGTGGCAATATTTTCATGTAAGTTGCAGTGGCGGCTCCACCGGGGGGTCAGGGGGGCCCGTGCCCCCCTATTGACTGTCTGGCCCCCCAGTGGCCCCTCCAGTTGGGACCCTATACTTAATGATACATACATTAAACAACAAATGGTTGGCCCCCCATGATTAGAAGTTGCTCCCCCCAACGGCCCCCCACTTGCCAAATCCTAGAGCCGCCACTGGTAAGTTGTGATATAGATCGTAAGTAAGTAATGTAAATTTTAAATTTATTTATGTCTTGAACATAATTATTGACGAAAGTCGTTTAAAATGATGTATGTTTGAGGCAAGAAAGTAAGTAAAACGAAATTTTTTTATAGCGCTGCTCCAATGCTGGGCGCAGTGCACCAGTTTATTCACGAGCGCTCAATCTGTGTGAAATCCGCAGTCCGTGGTAGTGAAGGTTGTAGCTCCAGGTATGCAGTCGCAGCAATGAATTTTTATGAAGGCAAAACAATAAGACGAAATTTCTATAGCGCTGCCCGAGATCTTGGCGCAGAGCACCATCTTATTCACGCGGACTCAATCTGGGTGAAATCCATAGTCCGTAATCCGTAAGTAAGTAAGTAAGTAAGTAAAATCTTGTTGACTTCTATAGCGCTTTCAAAAGAAGCACCGAAGTAGCGCTTAATCTCAAAGCTATAGCCAAAGGTGGGGTCGTTCATGCCGGGTCATTTAATCAAAAGGGTCAGTGGGTGAGATGTTACAGCTATGGAGGAAATGATTTTTCCGTAGTTCGTGGTTGTCATGGTTGTAGATCCAGGTAGGCAGTCGCAGCAAAGTATTTTTATGGAGGATGATAACAAGATTTGCGGCGAGTAGAATACAGGCCTCTAGTAAGGATTTCGCCATAAGATTTCTTGAAAAGAATAGTTTAAATTTGTGACTGATTTATTGACTGAGAAGAACCAGAGTTATTGATCTTTCGAATCTCTGACGGAAGATCATTCCACAGACGAGGCGCAGTGTATGAGATCGACCGATCTGAGAATTTTAGTGACGTGGATGTTGGCCGAATGAGTGTCAGGCTGACAGATGAACGAGTTGGCCGCTGCGCTTGAATAGTAAAGAGATTACGAAGGTACATGGGCTTTGAGAACTGGATGGCGTTGTAGGCCAGGCATAGAATCTTTAGATGTATCCGTTCTGGAACTTTGAGCGAGTGAAGCGATTTCAAAACCGGAGCGATGTGGTGAGCTTTTGGCGTTCACGTGACATAGATCGCTGCTTTGAAGGTAAATGGCAGGATTTATATACCACGCATATTCAAAGCTATGAAGCCCTAAAAAGAGCAGCAGAATATATAGGAAAATGGAGAGAAATGACTGCCAACCCTCTGATAGAGGACAACACATAAAACAGAAGATATGGCAGTATGCAGGGTATATAAATCCTGCCATTCAGTACAGTCCACTTGGGTGACAGTACTTATTTTATTCTATCCAACCAATATTAACGTCTAAGAAATCATTTGAACAAAGAAAATGTCATATCATCGCACAAAATGTCCAAGAACACTTTTACAACCTTAATGCACAGTCATGAAATAGTCAACTCTATGGTAAATTAGACGAAGACTTTAGCTTAAAAGGCAATGAAATTGTTCGTGATAGAGCTAAATCTGGTGAAATGCCATTTATTGTACTGTAAATTCTACCGCCTAAAGACGCCAATGACGACATGAAACCTTATATGCGGCAAATTTATTACAGACTAGCGTTTAAAATTCCATTTAGAAAACTATTTAATTTCAACGGCCTTGAATACGAAATAGTAAAATATCTCTTTGTTAAACAAAATTTTAAAATTAATTAGAAATCTGTCAAATTATTAATGAAAACGTCATTTCTGACTCTTCACACGCAAAAGGGTTAACATAGTATGTTTTCTCAGTGCATAGCAAAACGATTCGGATAAGAAAGCAGATATATTATTAAGTATTATTATGTATTGTACAGTATTTGACCTTGCGTTTTGTCGAGGTTAATTAGATGAAGCGATTTTGTATTGTACTGTATACTGGCAAACTGTCTGAATACATGTCAAACAACCCAAGTATATATGGTTAAACATCGCGTTACTATAATTATTATAAATCCAAGTTAACTACTACAGTAAGTGTTCTAATAAATTTACTGTATAATTATAGCATTCGTAGCAATTTGCATGTGTAATGTTCGACTGTTCGTCTTTCCATATTCGTCGTCGACTTAGCTGAAGAGGTGACATATGCTTTGACCTCTTCCATTATCCTCTCTCTGAAATAAATCGGTACACCAAATGTCCAAAATTTAATTATTTCAGGCATCGAAGTGTTATTATAACCTAAGACTCTAAGCGTTGCTAAGAAGTTATTTTAACGCATTCAGAGCATCTGCAATGGATCCTATTTCGAACGTCGATCCTATTTCCAGTGGCGGCTCCACCGGGGGGCCAGGGGGGGCCCGTGCCCCCCTATTGACTGCCTGGCCCCCCCAGTGCCCCCCCAGTTGGGACCCTATACTTAATGCTACATACATTAAACAACAAATGGTTGGCCCCCCATGATTAGAAGTTGCCCCCCAACGCCCCCCTCACTTGCCAAATCCTAGAGCCGCCACTGCCTATTTCAAACCAAAATCAAGGCGTCAATTTTCCGCAAAGCAACCAATAGAAACAGGGCCTGTTTTAAGAAAAAATTATCACTGCACTAAACTCAGAAAATTTGTGGACATTCGCGCAAAAAACAAGCAAAAAAGGTCGTCCGGAAAATTTATAACTGCACAAAGCACAGAAAAATTGCATTTTACCACTGCACATTTTATGTATCACTGCACGCTAAAACAGGCCCTGAATAGAAATAAGGCCAACCTCTTCACATAGTTCCTATGCATTCGTGCAAGAGGAATCTACTATGTCATTTGGCTACACTATCATGCAATAGACTTCTGTCCTTCGTTCTCTGCATTTCCTTCTAACAGACAAAATACAAGAACAGTTATATTTCCTCTTGAGATTCCAGTTCAGGAGTTCAACGACTCAGCCAGAAATATATGAAACGACGAGCGAATGAAAAATGGAGCTAACGACAATCATGCACTTTCGTAGCACCATTTTACTACACAGTCGATGATTCTCCAGATCAAAACTCATAATAGGCCTAGCCTACATGACATTTCACTGGGACTGCCTTCATCTACGGATTGGTTATATCAAAATTCAATATTGGAATCTCATTAAAGACAATTCACGCTTCATTAATTTCATTGGAGCCTTGTAACGTTTCTCTGAATCAAAGAGCAGAAGAATAACTGAAATAGTAACTTATGAATTTAATTGTGAGAGATCATGTATATGTATAATTGTATTTGTTGTGAATTCTTTGTACTTTTAAAAGTAGTATTAGTGCTTGAATATACGATATATACGATATATACGATATATATATATATATATATGCCTATATACTATTTTCTATTGTAATCTTGAATGATTACATTATTACAAAAGGGGCTGTTCATTAATTATGTCGACAATTTTTTGGCAAATTTTGACCCCCTCCCCCTTGTAAACAACTATCAACTTTCAGTAACCCCCTATAATTACGTCAAAAACTTTTAACTCCCCCCCAAGATCAATGACAGGTCCCAATAACAAGATTATTTTTTGCGGTGATGACCATTTTCCCCTGCTTTGCTCATCGAGTGTCAAAATGTGGCGGTGATGACCTTTTTGTCATGCTTTTTTCCATTGTAATAAGTAGTAATTCTTGAAATTTCCAATTTTTTGATTAGTTGTAATAAGTGAAATTGTTGACGTCAACTACTCTTGACCGCTCTCCCTGTCAACAACTGTCAAACTTTTTCAAACCCCTCCCCTAAATTTTGACGTAATTAATGGACAGCCCCAAAGGAAGGTCAGAAAGTAGAATTTCAATTAGATGTAAAAGAACCCATCATCAACATAGTTTAAGATGTTCTTGACAGTCGCTCATGGCAGAGTTATTTCTAGGATTATCAATTGGGGGGGGTGCCGGTAAATTATGGGGTTCCCCTGCCAAAAAGTCTGACAAGCAAAAAAGGCCATCCAATTGCTGAAATTGGGGAGTGTTGAGAGGGGGTGTAGGTCTCAAATTAGAGGGTGTTTGGGGATGTCAAAATATTCCTGGCCTATGCTTATCGAATACCCATAATCCGAAAGGCAGTAACATTTAAATCAGTTACTGGAGGTAAAACTTTTCTCACCCGTTTATGTTTTCTTTTCTGTTTACAACAACAGATGATAAGAACAATAATTACAGCAACGCAGATACCGAGGAATACGGCTAGCACAATGATAGTAGCCGTTCCTACTAAACGACACCAACAAACACTGAATTAATTGCTTTGAAAATAATAGCACCTTAAACTAAAATAAATACCGCTCGTGTGCTATAGAAAATATGATAATAGTAAGTAAGTAAGTAAAATCTCGTTAATTTCTAAAGCGCTTTCAAAAGATGCACCGAAGTAGCTCCTTATTCCTATGCGCTTAATAGTTGTAAGTGACAAGCTTTGTAAACTCATGGTTTGTCTCAAGGCCCACTTCATTTTACTATCTACACATTGCCCATTGGCTCCATGCTATCTTGACACAGCAATGGATACAGACCACCTTTATGCAGATGATTTGATTTTCAAATCTTTATCAATTTTTGATCAATCTTCAACTTCAAAATGCCTCAAAATATTCAATTGTCTTGGGTGATTGAATTTGTACAAATGCTATGGGATCTCCAGCGCAACTAACAAAATACAATTTCCAGCACAAAAAGCTCAAAGGATGAACATAAAAGTTATATTGTAGGCCTACGATATATTGACCATTTTAAATAATTAATTATAGAAATGAAGATTAATTAATATATAAAACAGTTTTCCGTTCTTATTCTCTCTTTTGAAAAATCTCAGGCCTATATTTAACTGAAAGTCCGCAAATATCTTGGCATTATCTTCGAGTTCAATCTGTCATTTGACAATTTTTATACTCTTGACCTATGCAGAACAATGCAACTTATTCCTCCTAATGTACACATTCCACTAGCCAATGTTCTAGTATTCAGACGCCTGAAATTCTGTAACTCAATCTTTGCAGATCCTCTCTTCAGCATCTTCAAAGAATACGAAACTCTAGCCCGAGCCATAAAGAAGATTCTGAAATACGATCGTATTACACTGGTGACGATCTAATTTCTCTGGCTACCAAAGCCTATCAGCCAATCTGCTCAAGCAGCGAATTGACTTTGAAATCTGCTTAATGGTTCACAAGGGCTACATTGAAATTATTCATCGTATATCCAGTTCTTGCTCACTGTACAGGTTCACAGGCTCTCAATCATGTTAACATTACTTCTCCCTAGTCGCACCACTCTTGGCAAGCGCGCATTTTCAGTGGCTGGGCCGAGATTGTGAAATACACTGCCAGCGTTTGACCGCTTCGCTGATCTCTTACGACAATTCGACAAAGACTCAGAACATTCCTGTTCTCTATTGCATATCCGCCTTAACCAGGCCAAGAAAATCGACCTGATTTGTTGGATTTGACAATGGCTGATTGTGATTCAATTTCGGAGCGACAAACGACTGATGCCAAGTGCATTATAAAAATTTCGCTATAGAAGTTCTTCTTTATAGGCCTATGTCGTCTTTTATCAGAGGTTTGACAGTCATTTCCCTCCAATTTTATCTATCTTCTGCCGCTCTTTTTATAGCTCCCTAGTTCTTTCTGTTTGTTCAGTCAAAGATGTTGTCCTTCCAGCTTCTTCTCGGGCGCCATCTTCCCATTGTTTCTTCTATTCTACTATCCATTATTATCAATGGAAAGTCTCCGGCCGAACCTCTACTGATGTGGTCAGCGTAAGACATCTTTCTCCGTATTAATTTCAGTTTCCACGTTGCTTTAGTTTTGCTTCTGTCTATGACTCTGTCGCTTGTTACAGAAGTTCAAATATAAAATCTGTATACGCGTGCTAATATAAAGTGCCTATAGGCCTATTGTTCTAAGCGATTTCATTAGGCTGCTTCTAGCATCTTTCAATCTGTAATCACTATCAAGATAGTTGAACTTCTATATCAACCAGTGTTTATTCTAGGCGTTCTCTGGGGGGATTTACCCCCCAAAGTTTTAAATCCCCACAAAATTTCTATATGTTGCATTGGGGGATGGAAATTCCCCCTAAAAGTGTGACGAGGGAGGGTTTGGAGAGGGGAAAATATAAGGATGACCATTTTTGTTTGTCAGAGCATTGAAGAAGAATAAGAAATATAATTATAGAAGGATGTGATGACCTTTTTTTGCTTGTCACCACATCTAGGAAGGGAAAACATTAGGGTGATCTTTTTTTTCTTTTTTGCTTGCCAAGATATTTGGGGAGACAAACCTTCTCCCCCAAAAATTTCAAACTCCCCCCAATGTCAAGGTGGCTAGAATAAACACTGTAGGCCTATATCAACGACCGGTTAAGTGAGTTAAAGAAAAATATTACTCGATATAAATTGATGAAATATAGAATCTATATGCTAGCCCAGGCCTTTACTAACAGCAGGTTGGACTGCTGTATCTGTGTCCTCAACGGTGCTAGCGACTACCTTCTGCAAAGGCTTCAAAGCGTCCAGAACGCGGCGGCTCGCCTGGTTACGCAGTTCGACCACATCTCGCCTGCTCTACGAGAGCTCCACTGGCTTCCGGTCCGCCAGCGCGTGAAGTTCAAAGTGGGGACGATCGCGTTCAAGGCCCCGCACAACCTGGTCCCCGTACCTGTGCGAAATGTTCCGTCGGATCGCCGATCATACCGGCCGCAAGGGCCGCAACCGGCAGAGTAGTTGCCCCTCAGACGCGGACAAAATACGGATACCGCAGCCTGGCTTATTGCTGGACCAACCTTCTGGAACTCCCTTCCGACACCACTGCGCATCGCTTGCGCTGAACAGTCATTGCTTTCGTTCAGAAAGAAGCTGAAGACTCACTTGTTTAATAGCCAACACTGACTAACATTAGCGCATTTGCTGCACTGCTAATTTGCGCTTTATAAATGTTCGTAATAATAATAATAATAATAATAATAATAATAATAATAATAATAATAATAATAATATACAAATTCTATATAACTAAATTCAATCTTACCTGATTCAGTCTCAACACAATTATTAGGCACGTCCACTTCAGATGCATTGGAGGCACATTCAGCTTTTCTAATGTGATATTTAACCTCACATCGATAGAAGCCAGGGCTCGGAATTAACAACTCCTGGTTTTTTATGACAGGTAAGTACTGAGTGCCTTGCAATACGGTCCACTTGAATTCAAGGAGCTGATTACTGTTAGCTGAGCAGTTGACTTTGTCGCCCACGTTTTTCTTCACTAATGGCTTGTCGCTTTCAAAATCTTCAACAATAGGAAATGTTCACCAGAAATACTAGTTATGATAAAGCTCATCGAATTGATTCGTTATATTTGTATGATTTTGGACATGCATTGAGAATAAGAAATTTAATGCAACATACCAAAGGTGTCATATGAATGTTGCTGATGTATTTAATATGCAAAATAATACACTTACACTGTATTTTGATAATTTCTGTGCTGCATTTGGCATCTGACTTTGTCGATTGGCAATTGAAGATAGTTCCGTCATACTTTGAATCAGATCTTATAATTAAACTGCTAGTTAATTGACCATTTTCAATATTGCGTACGGACTCGTTGAAAGACTGACTGTTATTTAAGTTCTTCCATATCATCTGAGGAGGTATACCGCTAAAAGAAACAGCGCATGTGAAGACCATATTCTCTCGTTGAAGTTTGCACGTATTTGGACCAACATAGCCATCAGGTTTCATATCTGATTCGCACTTAGGACCTGACTCTGCAAGAGAAGAAAACGTCAAGTAAGAGAGGTTCAACGCAATTAACTTCTATAGAGCAATAAGTCCCCAAGTATCTAAAAAGTCATACTCCCCATTAAGCAGTTAATTTTCAATAGAAACTTTTTAAATTACCAAAGGTAACAAATCCTCTTTATTCGTTTATGAAAACCAGTGATCATCATCATCACCATCGTCATCATCATCATCGTCATCGTCATCATCATCATCACCACCACCACCACCACCACCACCACCACCACCACCACCATCATCATCATCATCATCATCATCATCATCATCATTTTCTCTGTCATAGACAGAGATAATGATTAATAGACACAAATCATTTCCAAGAAATCCTGTCTTCTGATAAGTTCTTCCCTCTGTGATTGAAATTCCTTTCAAACTGTCTTCTCTGATATTCTTCCACATTTTGACGGGTTTTTCTGTCTCCATGTCCTTTCATTTGAATATATAGTTACTTTCAAGGTAACCTCCTTCTATAGGCTACTGGAAAGTCCAGTTTATACCCCGGGTGTACGCGTACCACAGCTTGGGAACCACTGATCTAAGATATGCGGATGATTCGACATTTTGCGCAGAAATGAAAAACGATCTAAGACTAGTGATCCAAAGAGTTAAACAGGAAAGTAAAAATCCATGATATCATATGGCTATGGAAAAAAGCAATGACGACAACACATCCGTGGTATCAACGACGCCGCCCTGATGGAACATGATGATGATGATGATGATGACGACGACGACGGAGATGATGATAATAATTTAGTATAAAAATTGGACGCAATTAATTTTCATCCAAGACCAGAACTTAAATAAAATGATCGAATACAAAGTTCTGCGAATGCTCAGACTTAGATCTAACTGACGCATTGCTTTTATGGTAGAACTTTGTATGTTCCCTGGTTGGAAGAGAGAAATTTCCCGATTCAATCATGATAGTTGTCACACACAGCTGACAAATTTCATATAGTCCCCATAATATTATAGTCCCCATATAGTCCCCATGTAGTAACCCAAGCCAAGATAATCAGACACAGGTTTGTCATGAAAGAAATTCAGTTCATCGATTGAGGTCATAGTTCTGAGCGTTTTTCAAGCCAAAAGAACCTAAGAAATAAAGTAAACGTTTCCTACCTAATACGGTTAGCTGCGTTGAACCAAATTCTCCTGACCCTGTCACATCCTCTTTGCATTCGTAAAGTCCTGCATCTTCATATTTTGCATTTGGAATAATTAGATGGTATAGTCCAGTATTTGAATCTTTATCCATGCGAAAACCTCTGTTGGGTGAAACATTGAATCTTCCTTCGGCATAAACGGAGATAGGCTTATCTTTGGACCCACCGGGCGGAATGTGTTGCCACTGAATCTGCATATCCTTATCAGGAATGCAGCTAATATGCGTCTTTGCGTTGACCATTACTTCCTTGTAAATCGTTGTTGCTTCTAAAGTACAGTATGCAGTTGTTGGATGAAGACAAATATTAATGATGCATGCAATAATAACAGCAGCAGCAGCAGCAATAATAATAATAATAATAATAATAATAATAATAATAATAATAATAATAATAATAATAATAATAATAAAATAATAATAATAATAATTTTATGGCGCCAGACCTAATACTCAAAGGTATCAAAGGAACCATGATGCTTCAAATTATATCCTGAAAACGTCATCTGTTGCTAGAGCGCTGCTGCAAATATGCGGTAGAGCCTACACTATAAAATTTTGAAAATCCTTTTGTTATTTTGTGGTAACCTGATATATGCACGCAGTCAATCGACAATTTCGAACAAATTGATCATAAATCATCTTCATCAATCACTTCCATGGATGCTGCACCCGTTGGTATCGACAGCCATGTTGACAGTCTGTTGACAGCCATGTTGACAGTCTGTTGACAGCCATGTTGACAGTCTGTCTCGCTCGGTTGTGTGTTGCCCTGGGTAGGATATGAAAATCAGTGTGTTCCCATTCCACGATGTCACGTAACCATCATCTACAGTATTTGGTCTGCCTCTTCGGTTGTCTCCCTCCATAGTGCTCAGCATTATCTTCTTAACCAGTTTGCTATCATCCATACGGGTTTCGAAAGCATTAATTTTCTTCTTATCAGTTTTTAGGGTGTTTGTGTTGGCCTTAATTATTTATCGCATTTTTGTGTTTTTAATTTGCTTGTTTCCATGGGTTGTTATTCGCTGTTCTTATGTAGCATCTCACTTCGAGGGCTAGAAGATGCATTTGTCAGCCTTTCTCAATGATCGCAGTTCTGTTGCATAAAGGTGCACACTGATAATGCATTTTCTTTAGTATCCCAGTTTTGTCGCTGCGTTCATTACCTTGCTATTCTAAATAAGCATTGCATAGAGAGCAGCCATTGCTCTTGTCGCATTTGTGATTCTGTGTTTGATCTCCAAGCTACAGTCGTTATTCCATGTCAGCAGACGTCCAAGAAATTCGAATTCAGGAACGTGCTTAATTTTCTTTTTTTGCACCCATGTTCCTCGTGACTTTGATTTTCGCTATGTTCACCATCAGTCCCCTTTTGTTCCGCTGTTTCTACCACAATGTCAAGACTTATCGCCAAATCTGATTCTTATTGTTCTTCCTGTATTTTCTTTACTTCAATAGTAGTAATATATGTTGTTGTTATTGTTGATGTAGAAGTAGTAATAGTAGTATAGTCGCAGCAGTAATCGTGGTAGTTGTAGTGAGGCAGCGTTAATCTCTGTTGTTTATTAGTCCATAATTTGCATTGTAATTGACTTAGTGAATTGTAAATTACTCACCATTCAATGACCATGTAAGAATGGTCATAAGCATCAGCTTTGTTGAACGCATCTTATAGTTTCACCGTATTCGTTTCTTCTTTTTAGGCCTATGTAGCGAAATCGTAAATTCTCTTTAATTCCTATTCTGAAAATATAACCAACGCGTTTCTTATTATAGACTAATATCAAATTCAATTCATTGCTTTTTATGAAATAAACTACTTATCAACTTCTAGAAAACATCGGCTGATTTGCCTACTATTCAGTCCGATAAGTGCAATCTCTTACTCCAAAAAGAAACTAAAGAGCTTTCTTCTTGAAACACCACACCATCATTCATTCATTCGTTCATTCATTCTTTCTTTCTTTCTTTCGTTCATTAATTCCTTCAATCATTCATACAAGCATTCATTCATTCAATCAAACATTCATTAAATCATTCATTCAAGCATTCATTCATTAAATCATTCATTCAAGCATTCATTCATTCATTCTTTCCTTCTTTCGTTCTTTATTTATTTATTTATTTATTTCGGTGGGCTGACTGAGGGGCTGTGGCACGAGAACTCGAAGGTGACTGCAACGATAGAAGAAGGATGCACAGTTGCCCACGCTGCCATGCTATTTCAATAAATTTAGCGACAAGCTAAAGAAAAATGGTTCTGCATCATCCGAGTCCTGTTGCCAGGACCATCGCGACTGGTTGTCAGTGTGGATTCAGTTAACTGTAACTGAAACTTAAATATCAGTTAACTGAAAAATAGCCAATCAGTTAACTGTAACTGAAACTGAAAATACCAATAATTATAACTGGAACTGAAAAATAAAGAACTTAAATAGTTAAAATAACTGAAAAATAAATGACAAACTTAAGAAGTCAAACACCCAAAGAAAAGATCTTCTAGTGAACACATTGATGCTCTCGATCTTCCGAAATTAGGGATAATGTGCGCGGTTTAACTAGGGATGCGAGGTATTTGCAATGTTGTAGCGATAACACCTTGCAACGAGAGCTTAAAATTAAAGAGTAGAGTTATTGCGTAATAAGAAAATACATCAAAATTTCATTAATGCGTTCAATGACAATTAACTGGAAATAACTGAAAAATAACTGAAACTGAAAAATGACAAAAACTTAAACTGAAACTATAACTGAATAATAATTCAAATAATTTTAACTGTAACTGAAACTGAAAAATAATCAAGAACTGAAACCACACATGCTGGTAGTCTGATTCACATCAGCACTTACAATATGGATGGGATACAAAGACCATCACCAAAGACTTGGAAAGAAAAATACTAGCTTTTGAAAGGAAAATTAATTAATTTTATGGAAAAATACTGGGAATTGATTTGAATCAAGAAACACACAAAAGATGAACTATATGCATATAAAAGAAATCAGCCAAAACAAACCATGCTGCAAATAACAAAACAAAGGAAGCCCCAATTATTTGGGTGTATTTGCAGACTGAATGAGGACAGAACGATCAAAACTCTGGTGTTTGCAATGGCGGTTCCACCATGTTGATGACTGGGGATGCATCCCCCACCGGGGTTCCGGATGAGTTTTTTGACTTGTCAACCTATTTTTCCGGCGAGTTTTTTTACATTTAGTGAACAATACTGCGAATGACCTTCTATTTGCTTGTCGGGCTTACTTGGCCAGGTTTATTAACGTTTAGTGGGCAAAACACTAACAATGACCTTTTTCTCTCTTTTCTTTTATTCTTCTTAACTTTGCATCCCCCCATCAATTTTCTGTAAGTGTCTTTCATTTAGGCCTACCCACCAAGAATTCCTGGAACCGCCACTGGATGTTTTAAATAATAAAGGGTGCAAATAAAGAAGGAAACCACACAAGAAATGGTATGAAGATATCAAGGAACAGCATGGAAGCAGTTTACATGATCTGAGTCACAGAACACTGGTAGAAAACTGGGGAGATGGCATTATACACTCATGTTCGTTGAGCACACGCTTAAAGATGATGATAATGAGTCTGATTCATCAAATATTGGACTCTATTGACACTAGTCCTAGTTCTAAAGCAAAATATACAACTAGTAGGTCTATATTGTGATAGGTCCCCTAATTAAATTTATAAGATAAGATGTAGGCCTATCCGGTAACCACTACATAATAAGGACCATGTTTCAGTTATTTGGCTATTAGTGTTTTTCAATGCCCGTCAATATCAGTTTACTGGTTGTTTTGTTTATCGGTCGTCTTTGATATTATACAATACACTCTGTGACACATAAATAGACAAAGCATTTGTATATCGACAATCTATATGCCAAATTTCGACTAAGCTCGATAAAACTCGGCAGCGATGTAGCTGAGGGAATCTCTAACACATGGCGAAAGTCAACCTTTATATCAATATTGGTGTTGAAAGGCCACAATTTTGCTTGACTTGTCAAAGTTAAAGGACAACGTCTGGATAACGCAAGGACATCGCCATCGCAACATGCAATATGTTAAACAGATCAGCTGGGAATCATATAATTACTCTCATCAGCATTTATCGATTGTCTCTAGCTTCATCTGTAGCTCTGAAATATCTGCATTTCATTTTCAAAAACCAAATTCAAAACCGCAAACTATTATCGCAACTTCCTTCTTCTTGAACGCAAAAGAAAAATTTAAACCTAATTAAATGATATTGTAAAGTCTTGCGAAAGATGCTGTTTTTTCTCTATTTGAAATAGTTCGCTACTTTGCAACTGAAAGCGTTTCACAATGTCATTACTTTAAAATTATACTGTAAAAACTAAGACTTACCCAAATCTAGAAAACTGACGTTAACAGAAAATACAGATTCCGATGACTACTCCACCCCACCACAGATTTCAACCACACAGAAGACGGCTATCGATCATCGCCGCCACCAATAGCACCATCGTCAACAGCAGCAGCAAAGCCTGTCGTCTACAACTGGGGCAGCGGCCTGCCCGTACATCGGTCGACGCTATTACACATCAGGGAACGCCTAGCAAGTAATCGAGGCGGTCCCCTAACCCGGTACTGCCATGTATTGATCGGAAGAATTCAGTGCCGGTGACAGTGGCCGCTGTCTGCGCATGATAAACATAATAATGACTTGGCTTTTTGTAGAGATTGGACCAAAGCCACTAGGAATACGGTAGAATTTGGATGGGTGAAATTGTAAACACCAGAGCGGAGGGAAACCATCCAGATAGACTTACTTGATTATGCGTCTGAAATAAATAGGCTGATCTGTTCCTCTTGAACAAGGACCTGGGCTGATCGAAATGTCAGACGATTCGATACTTTTGTGGATAGACGTCATAATCTGCTTCGTTGCATCAGGAACTTAAAAGAAGAGCTAAGATTTTTTAAGTCTGAGCCAACCACCTATAACTGCTTGTTACTGTAGATTGTCTGCGGTGTGGTGTTATTGCTGCGATGCTAATGCTATGCTGATAGTGCTTATTAAGAGTTACCTTGAGCTATGGACCCGCGAATCGCAAATATTTCATCGAATCGAATCAGCTGTTAATGTTTGAATTCGCAACGAAAATCGAATCGAATCAGTGAATGGACGTTTTCTTAATATAGGCTATTTTAAAGCAATAACAGCAGCGTTTCCTCCATAGTTGGTCTTACTCTTTCCTGATTGATCTCTTGAATGACTTGGTCTTTTGCGGATGGATCGAAGTAGCCTACCATCGATTGATACACTTAATAAGACTGGTGCTATATAGGTGCATAATTATTATTATTATTTTGAATTATTTGGCACTACAAGTACAATTGGTGAAAAGTGGATAATTAATTTAATGTACAGTGGTTTGAAAAATTCTTGCTGTAGGCTGGAAGATGTAGCCTTTGTCGGTTTAAAAAATGTCATCTAATCTTTTCATGCATTATTGCTTTGTTATATGGCTATAGGCCTATATCTTTTTATTGGAAATTCAATTCTGTATTCATTTTTGTGCTTGTTGTAACTTGTATTATTTTGTACTTCTGCGTTGATTATGACAATTAAGTGATGCCACTGAAGTATTACTGGATTTGACCCTTAATATGTATCAAAATTGGCCAATGCAATTGTGAGCTTTCTCAGCCATTAAAGTGGCATGTTCTTACTTCTTAGTCAAATAAGTGCATTGCAATTTGGCAATGCAATCGATATATTGCTCGCTGATCTTCTGCCATCGATTCTATATCTTGATATAGCCTATAGCGACGATGTGGCATTCGTTATCAAGTGAAGGCCGATACGGGTGGTGTTTTGACACGTGAAAGGATATCACGCCTCACAGATTTAAGCATTGAAGCAGATGTGGGATATTATCAGAACACGGTTATCCACAGTTTACAGTATCATAAGGAGACCAAAAGTACGAAACATCGCCTTCGTGGCGGTCGACCAAGAAGAGCCACTAACCACCAGAAAGAATAGAGGTCTATCACCCATTGATAACCTCTAGTTAACTTTTCATGACCTTTGGATCGCAAATAACATCTTATAACTATGTTTTACACAAAAATATATGCACCAAATAAGAATTTATAATACGTCAATTTAAAAAAAAACGTTTAAAAACGCGATTTTTCGAAGTAAGATAAAAAAAACATAACATAGACCTACGTTTCTAACATCTACGTTCGTGGTAGAATGTGCAGACGGTTTAGCTAATTATTATGTATAGAACTGCTTTCAATGTCTTGGTCAGTGGTTCCCAACCGTTTTGGTCGGTATATCCTTCAAACTCTTTTCGAAAATCGGCACACCCCTAATTTTAAAAGTAAATGCAACCCTTTCGCTGGCTTCATACTATATAATATGTAGTAACCTACATGGTGAGTAATTGCAATAAAAGTTAGTGGTGTCCCATTTCGATTGCTGTACAGTATAGCAAAGTTGAGACACGTTAGATTGACTATTCGAGAAGGATTTGAAGCTCACTGAACTGATTACAGCGGACTTTGAGTTCGAGCTGAGGTTGAAAACGAACGCCAAGAAAACTCTACAAGAAGCTCCGCACTTCACAAACAAACAAATTACCTCGGGAATGCCCTTGGAGTTTTAAGAGTCATAGTGTATGTTAAATACTATATATATTAAGTATTTTATACTACATATTAAACATTGCACTGTTTGCACATTAGGCTATATTTCGATGAAGAATTCTGACTGAAGCAGATTAGATTGACTTTATCATCTTTATGCAACCCTGGAAGAGATGAGGGATACGGTTTCCCGTCGATTCATCACTGACAATTGCGATGAACAACTACAGTACATAACACACAGTCACCAGGGTGAGATTCAAACTCCCTACCGGCAGACCGCTATTCAGATGTGTGTAATGCTTTATTTACATTATGCGTTAATATTATATACTAGGTGTTTACCCGTCAAAAATGACGGGGGACATTGGCTGTTTTACCACCCGATTTTGCGCAAATGAAACAGCATTATATGACGGGGGAAATTGGCTGTTTTACCACCCGATTTTGCGCTAATGCAATAGCATTTTGCGCAATTAGTTCTCCTTCACTCGCCGCCTTTTCCTTCAACCGAGTTAACGCCCATTCGCAGGAATTTTCTGAACCTTGATAGTCAAGAAAGGTGTACTGATTTGGCAGTGTCGAACGACATGCAGTGCTTGATTCTCTTGTTTGCTGTGCTGCTTTTCACGCCGAGCAACAGCCTGCTCCTCATTCCCACTTGATTGTCGGAAAGCTCGTGAACGCTGAACTTTTTGTTTTGCACGGACGGTTAGAAAGAGGAATAAAAAAGCTAAACAATGGTGCAAACCTCATCTTCTTAGCTCTTATATAGCCTGAGATATAGCAAATTCAAAAAATTTGGAAACTTTCGCAGACTTCAAAACTTTCGCGAAATTCACCGATAATACTTATGTTCAAACATCGGGGTCATCGGGTTAGAACTGACAGATCTTTGCCAAATGTCGACCGATTTTCAAACTTTTTGGTTTATTTTGTTCCTCTGACATCCATTTACAACTTTGCCGCTGACCAAAGTGGGGTTACCGCTGAAAATATTTTGCTAGGGGGCTTTAAAAAATTTTCGGGGGGAGAAGGTGATATTTTAGGCCGTAAAGTGGACTCTACCCCCAAATGTTTTTGTTTTGCACGGACGGTTAGAAAGAGGAATAAACAATCTAAACAATGGTGCAAACCTCATCTTTTTAGCTCCTATATAGCCTGAGATATAGCAAATTTAAAACGTTATATCAATCATTTCTGAAGAACGCTTTTCCAAAAATTAAAAAATCCCCAGTACGGTGACGGCGTCTGAAAATTTAATCCCCACTTGAGGGGTAAAATTTAAAAAAATAGGTATTGAGGCTAGGAAGATATATATATATATATATATATATATATATATATATGTAATAACGGGGAGCAGGGCATTGGGAGAGGGAAGGGAGATTTGGGAGGAGGAAAGTGGGTTGTACGGGTTTTCGGGGCAGCGTTGTGTAGGTTTGGAAACGGGGCTTAGGCGATTGGGAAAGGGACGGAGAGAGGGAAGGGGATGGGGAAAGGGAAGGGGAACGGGGGTTTGGGGCCGGAGCGGGAATGGGTTGGGGCCGGGGCGATTGGGAGAGGGATGGGAGAGGGAAAAGGGTTGGGGAGAGGGAAGAGGAACGGGGGTTTGTGGCCGGGGTCGGAATGGGTTGGGCCGGGGCGATTGGGAGGGGATGGGGAGAGGGAAGGGGATGGGGAAAGGAAGGGAAAAGGGGTTTGGGGCCAGGGCGGGAATAGGTTGGGGCCTGGGCGATTGGGAGATGGATGGGGTGAGGGAAGGGGGACGGGGGTTTAAGCTGCAATTAAGACGCTTCGTTAAACGCTCCGTTGTTAATAGAGTTTTGATTAAACAATATTTGGTTGTCAATGACAACAGCGTCTTGCAATACCCTCCGTGTTGCCGTCGGACGGACGGACGTACGGACATCGAGATTTATATAATAAGATATACACGTGTGTGTATACAGTTTAGTATATATTTATGCGTATCATTAAGCGCCTAGGAATAAGTACATGTAGTTATTTCGGTGCTGCTTTTGAAAGCGCCATAGAAATAAACGAGATTATATATCTATCATATTAAAATCGTTATCTGTATGTCTGCTACCTTCAAGCGTTCTGATTGGTTGACTATTGCTAGACGGTTTAGACCGTTTAGTCCTTACGTCGCGATGCGTTGGTGGGCGAGCGTTGACTATTGGTAGACGGTTTAGACCGTTTAGTCCTTACGTCGCGATGCGTTCGTGGGCGAGCGTTGACTATTGTTAGACGGTTTAGACCGTTTAGTCCTTACGTCGCGTGCGTTGGTGGACGATGTTCGAAGACGACGTTGCTATTGGTAACAATTGTTCGTAGAATCGTAGTTTAACACGGTCGGCTGGGCGTGCGACGACGTTGCTATTGGTAACAATTGTTCGCAGCCTCAGGTAGTTGTGCAATTTTAACGTACATTTTAACGTACACAAAAAATACGTGTACAGCGTCACACATGGCCACAGTTGCGTGATTTTAACGTACATAGGCCTAATTATTACGTGACGCAGAGCTTGGCTAGGTGGCGATCATTGAAATGTTGTTCAGCATGAATTCAATGATTGGATATTAGGTATAGGTATTGGATTAGTATTATCCTGCACTGCGAGCGAAGCGAGCCTTTTCTAGTATATATATATAATATATATATATATATATATATATATATATACGTGTAGACCTATATATACGCGCACACTGTGTAGTATATATACGTTATTTGCCTCCTTCACACAGTAATAATTATGACGATTAGGCGTAGGTATTAAACGCAATACCCTTCTCTAACCTTGTTCTATATTTTTTGCTTTGGATCAGCGTCTACACTGCTGCTCTATAGAGTCTAGACTCTAGACTACGCGGTTATGCGATTTAGCGTAAGCAACCATGCCATGGTTATACACCATACGCTATATGGAGCTTTACAACCACCACAGTCGCCTTGAGATTGCTGTGACAGTCTTCGCACTCAGTCGGTTCGTCTATTTTAAGCCATGCTATGCACAATGAAACTGAACCAACGTTAGATGTGTGTGTGTGTGTGTGTGTGTGTGTGATCGCGTGTGGACGTGAATAGCATATCCTAACTGAGTAATGCATAGTCTGAATAAATGAAGCCAAAAGTGGGAAAAGGCAGATAATTTCGTTTGGTACTGATGCGCCATCAGATTGGTATACTTAAATGCTGCCACAGATATAACTGGATGAGAGTCTCTGAGCAGAAATCCAATAGACGCTTTGCAAATGCTACATTAGGCCTACATTACATTCCGGCTCGTTCGGTAGAATAGTTATGTGCATATCTAACTGCAATATAGTCATAAGTTAGGTCCCGGAAACATTTGTTTTGGTTAATGAGCAGGGTGCGATTTGTAATTCTCCTTCCCACTGCCCAACTGCATCTCTCACCTAATTGGCTACTGACGTCCCAGACAGAGGAGTCAATCTTCTCCATGCACCAGTGTGACAAGAAAATGCATTCACCGTCAGCAGAGGGTGAATCGCGCCGAGCACGATTAAAAGATGAAACTTGATGTTCGGTGGTAACTGGAGAGAAATTTATCTTAACCTTTGGAAAAATGTAGTAGTGTTGCTGGTTAAATTAATAATTACTATTTATACGTCTTCATGACCAGACAATAAAATTGACATATCATTATTTTGTGATAGAACAATAGTTTACCTAGCAGAACTGTGCAAAGTAGATCCGTCACAAGCCTTGAATCAGTTTCGACAAGAACAATATGAAAGTAATCGACAATGTGCTTGTTTCAGTATAAAGTAGAATTTAAATTCTGCCTATCTCTTCAGCCGAACGTGAGTGAGGTTTCTCGTGCATGAATATAAATGAGGCACCAATTAGAAATCAACTCGGTGTTCAAACACTTTAATCTCTCGTTTTCGTGAAGGTTAATGGACCACCACCAACCCTGTTCAATCCTGCAAGTTATGTTGAAAATGGGTATGCGATGGGCTGTCGCCCAGATGCACCAACTGTAAAAAGACTGACAAGACATCTGAGTCAATTCCTGCCATCGCAACTCTGTATTAAAGTTGCTTGAATTTAGTTGGGGATTTTCAATTGTTGCACTTGCAGTTGCGCTATTAGGCTACATTTATGGTCTAAATAAATGGTGTGTGACATTTCATAAAACTAATGCTGAAAACAATAGCAAAGTAATATTGAAAAAAAAACATATATTTTCCATGTTCTCCCACTGCTGGTCATGTTCCCCCACTACTCGTCATGTCCCCCAAAACTGCTCGTCATGCCTCCACTGCTTCAGGTAACAAATGATGTCATGACTATAAAATGCTTGTACAACTGCAAGAAATCCCTAAATGAATCCAACTACAATAAACCTTCTGCAAATGCTACTAATCTAACCGTATACAGCCATGTAAATATTTCAAATGCGAGTAAACATATTTCTCTTTAAACTTTGAAAATAACTAAATTTTTCTTAATGACTATAGTAAATTTTTCCCAGACGAATAATTTATCATCATCACGATCGCCGTCATCATCATCATCATCATCATCATCATCATCATCATCATCATCATCATCATCATCATCATCATCATCATCATCATCATCATCATCGAGTACTGTGAATGTCAGTAGAGAAAGTGGACCTCATACCTTCATACCTGGTTCTGATAATCATTTAAGAAGATTACCTGCGATTCAATCATCAGAAGTCTTTGTTCATTTAATTTCTGCAAAATTCTCGTCTGAGGAGCACTGTTATCCCACTCATCTAATAAATACTCCACAATGTTCGGTAGTATATTTGCTCTATAAGACAAAGGGCACAGTGTTGAATTTTCACTGTCGAAGCCATGAGAACAGAACAGGATAAAGTCATTTCTGCAGGCAAATGTGCTTTAGAAGCGACTGGACGATTTGTGGGAGTGTCATTGCCTTCAAGCCGAAAGAGTAAGGTAGTATTATAGATTCAAATCTTTCGGCTATTGCGTATTTTCAGTCCACATGTCACCATATCGGCAATAACTCCACCTCTCCAAACTCATGAAATTTTCTCTTTGGTTTTGCCCGAATCTCACGTCTAAAACACAGCAGAATGGGACAGAGAGTGGCCCCTGCTGGCTTTCGTTGCTACGACAGTGTCAACATAATATTTCTCTCCACGCCATTTGATTTTATTTGCCAAATGCTTCTTGTTGGAATCTCTGAACTCAGTTTACCTTGGCTTGTTGAGGCTGCACCGATAAAGTTGAAATCGATCGTGTTAATACTGCTGCTAGTCGATCATTATACTCCTGTATTCCATTGATTTGAAAACCATTCTTTTGTAACTGCAAATTTATTTTTATTTAAACTGCAAATCTTCGCTTCGGTTAGAGTTGCCAAAAATATCATAGGCTTAAAATTACTCTTTGGCATATCCAAGGTTTTCGACGGGTAGCTCAGTGCTGAATTGGGTTGGCTGTAGGCTGAAAGAGATAATTGTCCCATCCAACTGGCAAGCTGTTAGTCTTGAAACACGTGATGCACAGTACAGTTACATGGCATCCTTGATTGACAGGCCATTATAGCGATACGCAACGTCCAATACGAGTTTATAATAATAATAATAATAATAATAATAATAATAATAATAATAATAATAATAATAATAATAATAATGTGATTTTAAGTGGTTTAGGAGGCTAAGTAAGCCTGTGTGAAAACCACTGTTTACAGTAACAATCCTACAGTTGGGGTAACGGGTAAAAGCGGAGACTGGCTCAGGCCTATTTTGGGCTCGCGGCAGGGAAACCAATGCCACGCTGCTATCCCTATTCAGGTATTCATGCTAAAGGAAAAATGGAGCGACTGGAGGAGCGGAAGGGATTAAATCAAAACCCATGATATTTATCTTGTAGCACTATCCTGTTGGAACATGAAGTAGTACGAGTATTGCTAACTATCGGGCAGAAACTATCTCGTAAGCGCTACGTCCCAATACTAGTGGTACTGGCCATTCATCTTTATGCCAGGATCAACAAAGTGCAGCTTGTAAAAACCGGGCATTTACTTCATTTTGTAACCGAAATTATATTGCGCAGTATTATGAGTATTTATGAAATATGGAAATAGTAATCGCGTCTTCTAAAAGCATATCTGTTATTGGACACATCAATATCATTTAATTAAAATTTGCCAACATCTGAAAAAAAGTTTTAGAGATAACTGTGAAAACCCTAGAGCAGAAGTCATTGACAGCTCAAAGAAAACAGAGGGACACCTTCGTTTATGTTGGCGAAGAAACCGAGAGCATTAGAGTCGAGTAGAGGATAGTGCTCACTTAGAATTCCAACGTGCGACATGTGGGAAAAAACTGCTGGAGCAATCCAACAGATTTACAGTATCACCATTTGTCAACCGATACCAAACTCGAGGATGTCCAGGAGATATTGGACTCGGCCCACAAGGACGGTGACGCGTCTGTTAATTATTATTGAAGTGGGGACCAATAATATTTTCTCTGATGAAAAGGAGGAGATTATAAAGAAATATAAATTTATGTTGCAAGAATTGAAGAAGAAAAGAAGACGAGTCATGGTCATGGGAATCTTGCCACGTTGACTCTCTCGGGAAATGGAGAGGAAGAAGACCAGCAACAACACAACGAACTGTGGGAACTATGCCAGACCGAAGAAGCCGAGCTTCCGAATACCGACTTCGTCGTTTGGATAAGTATTTGGGAAGGGAAAGGTTGCATCTCAACAGGTATGGTGCAGATAAAATAGCTAGGAAACTGTTTTCTTGCGCTAAATGATGCCGTAAGGTTTGAACTAAGTAGGTCGATAGTTAGGGACAAAACCATATAGTATGTCTATTAGGCGCTAAAGGTGAAAATAAATATAGTTATAATCAATGTTGTCTTTAATTCTTGATGGTCCATGAGCGCAAGAAATTTGTCTTGGGCAACAACTCTCCACTTGACTAACTTTTGGGCAATTTTTCTTTCTAAAACCACCGCAGCACTCCAAGTGCTATGAACCGGTAATGACCTTGTTTGGTTGTCAGACGTTACGAACAGAACGTATTAAAATAATAACTATACGTTACGCAGGTCAAGTTGCGATGGTGATCACTAAAAAAAGTAAAATATAAAATATAGTATCTCATAAAAATGAAATACTTCTAGCGAATTTTCAAATTTTTAGGTCAATAAATACTTTTATTGGGCGCCCGGTTTGTGGTCGCGCGCCTCCGCGCCCACCTTAGAGAGAACACTGGTTATAATACAGACATAAGGGACGGTTCATAAATGACGTCACGCACTTAGGGGGAGGGGGTTCAAGCATTTCTAGAAATCTGACGTCACATAATACTAAATATTGTTATTAATAACACAATGCTATGTTACCGCAAAGTTGAACGTATTTTACACTTATAATTCATGTTTTAAAAATAATTTGAAAAAGTTTCTGAATATCGCTTCAACTATGATAATTATAATGAGTATTTTCAAACGAATTCATTGCAATACCCGCTTCATTCAAGAAATAAGTGAATTGAAACATTAATTTGACATTAGAAAGAGGGAGGTTAACGCGTTGTGACGTCATTTTTTAGAGGTCTGACATTTTGTGACGACTTGTAACGAGGGGAGGGGGTCGAAAAATGCCAAAAATCGCGTAACGTCATTTATGGACGGCCCCTAATTAGGCATAAATCTGGGTGTGATATGGAATATGGTTACTCTGGTTGTCACAATTATAATTCAGATAAGATTATTAATAACGGTAATGTAGGTAGTTTGTCAGTATATGGAAAACCACTTAAATGTTTTATGTAAATGCCTGGCGTTTGATTGGGGTTCATAAAATGGCCGAGTTGCTGATGCAAGTAAAAGTTATGTGTCCATACATTATCCGAATCACAGAGTCGTGGGCCAAGTGTGACATTGATGAAGTCGAACTAAATTTACTGGGATATGTTATGCTTAGAAAAGATAGGGGAAATCAGAGCAGCAAAGGCCATGAGGGCAGAAGGGGTTCTACGTTTCCTTTTCATTAAAGAAGGCTTGCATGCCACAGGAGCGAACACACGTAGAAAATGGTCAATTACAAAACACATTCATTCATTCGTTCATTCATTCATTCCTAGACAATTTCTATAGCGCTGTAACAAGGCTGAGGCCCACAACAAAAGCGCTTTAACAAAAAGACGCAGTTTAGTCGACGGGCACACTAACCGCGGTATTTACCAAATGCACGTCCAATGTATGTCATGATGATGATGATGATGATGATGATGATGACGACGATGATGATTATGATGATGATGCTGATGATGCTGCTGCTGATGAGGCTGCTGATGATGATGAACACACAATACACACACATGAACACACACTTATGGTGTGAAATCAGAAGCCACTGAGAGAAAATATTGGTTGACATTTGTTCATCGTCATTTCCCTTTTCCTTCAGCAGTACAAAACTTTCTGAGGGAGTCTATAACTTGGCAAAGAAGATGATTATAGAAATGGATTTCAAGAGTTCAATAACAGGAAAAGGAACAGAGGAAAGCCGAAGCATATTTACCAAATATATGTCCAATGTATGTCATGATAATGATGATTATGATGATGATGCTGATGATGCTGCTGCTGAGGCTGCTGATGATGATACTGCTGCTGATGATGCTACTGCTGATGAGGCTGCTGCTGATGATGCTACTGCTGATGAGGCTGCTGATGATGATACTGCTGCTGATGATGCTACTGCTGATGAGGCTGCTGCTGATGATGCTGCTGCTGATGCTGATGATGACGATGACGATGATGCTGGTGCTGATGCTGATGATGACGACGACGATGACGATGATGATGATGATTATGGTGATGATGATGATAATAATAATTCATCATGTTGAGAAATTTAATATTGTCATTTCAGAAAATATAGTTCCTTTCAATGTGAAAGAGAAAGGATTTTGATTCGCATTTGAAAAGTTTACATGGCAAAGACTAGATTAGTTAGTATTTGCAGAAAGTTCTTGTAGTTGGATTCATTGAAAGATTTCTTGTAGTCATGACCACATTAACCAGCTTCTCTCCGCAGACTTGGACACTTTCAAACAATAAAATCTGAATCCTCGTTTCCTATGATTCCTGCATTGTCTCCTCAAGTCTTCAGGTCTAAGCTTAAATCCTTCCCTTTTCTTAAATCATTTCCTCCATAGCCGTAACAACCTAGCCTCTCTGCCCTTTCGGATGTTGACTATTGCCTGGCTGATCATACGTCTTTCCCATAGCTATTTTAAGAAAGGCTGAGCGCCTATTAATAACCAGCTACTGTCGTGCTGCTTCCCAAGGCGCTATATAAAGCCACGAGATTTTACTTTGCTTTACTTTACATTAACCAGGACAAACTTTTCCCCGACCTAACATAGAACTACATTGCGATTAGATATGCGCATCACTAAAATATTGAGAGAGCCGGAATCAGCAGGATATAGGGCCTATTCGTGGAACTCTGGTGCGGCATTTAAGTGAAACAACCCCAAGACCCATCAATACCTAACGCAATTGTTTGCTTTTTTCAAGTTTTACGGCTTTATTTGTTCAGGCTATGCACTACTCAGTTAGGATATAGGCCTACTATTCACGTCCACACGCACTCAAACACACACACACATCTAACGCGGCTCTGTTTCGTTGTGTATACATATCTTAAAATAGATGAAGCGACTGAGTGCGAAGACTGTCAGAGCAATCTCAAGGCGACTGCGGTGGTTGTAAACCTCCATATCGCGTATGCTGTATAACCATGGCGCGGTTGTTTACGCTAAATCTCATTCTCGCGTAGTCTAGACTCTAGAGCAGGGGTGCACAACCTTTTAAGGACGAAGGGCCACATTTTTCTGTCCCAAGACTCCGCGGGCCACATGCTCTTTTTCTAATGCAGAAGTGGTACTTTGACAGAAAACGTTGATAGCAATATTTAATATGGTTATGGATAAAATTTATTTCGACAGGACTAATGGGATTAATAGAATTTCTGATGAATACAATCAATCCAGTAGGAACAAATGAAGTTGAAATGATTAGTACTGTAATTTTAATGTAGAATTGAAGGTTAAGACCTTGTTAATAAAAATACTATGACCATGTTCAATTATTAATCCATAAAATTTAAAACCCAAAGGTCAATTGCCTTTTTATAGTCAATGGAGTTGTTGAGACTGAACGTCTTTAACAATATTATTCATATTTTATGGCAGTTCACTTGTTGCAACTTTCAAAACCGAGCACTCAACCGGAACCTAAAAACATATTTGTTCAATTTCATTACAGAAAATGTTTGTTCACACAAGTATGTGCTTCCAAATAGTCGCGAAGGCTTTAAAGTGGCCCGACGGCTTTCTTGCTTTCATATTAGCGCTACAGAAGAAGTCATTCGTTCCAAGAGTATTATCGAATTGTTTGCTAAGAAACTTAAGACGCACTTGTTTGACATATCGTATAAGTGCAGAATGTAAAATGCTCTTGACTTTGGCATTCAGCTATGTTTATTGCGCTATATAAATTGACGTTTTAACATAACATAACATAACATAACAAGGGTCTAAGTCGCCATCAATTCAAGTTATTTATAGAAGAGACTTTAGCCTCTTACCATGACATACCATATTATACAGATGTGAGAGAGCAGAGGACGAATTTTAGAATGCTTTGTTGAACTGATAGCAGAAATTCGTGAATTTCTTAACAGCAAGGGCACAATAATAATAAATGATAAGAACAAGGCTTAAAGTGTAGCGCTAATATAAAAACAAGAAACCTTCGGGGCCACTTTAAAGCCTTCGGGCCACTTTCTATTGAAACCCTGGAAACGTCCGCGGGCCACAAAAAAATCGTCGGCGGGCCACCAGTGGCCCGCGGGCCACGGGTTGTGCACCCCTGCTCTAGAGCAGCAGTGTAGACGCTGATGCAAAGCAAAAAATATAGAACACGGTTATAGAGAAGGGTATTGCGTTTAATACCTGCGCCTATTCGTCATAATTATTACTGTGTGAATGAAGTAAATAACGTATACTACATAGTGTGCACGTACTGTATATATACACGTATAAATAAATAAATAAAATATATAATTATATCTATAATGCATTAACGTATAATGTAAATATGGCATTACGCACGTCTAATATATGGAAGAAAGCGGTTTGCGGCTATAGGGAGTTTGAATCTCACTATGGCGACTGTGTGCTGTGTAGTTGTTCACCGCAATTGTCACTGATGGATCAACGGGAAACCGTCTCCCTCATCTACTCCTGTGTGGCGTAAAGTCAATCTCATCTGCATCAAAATATAATGTGCAGTATTTAATTAATTAAATAATTATTTATTTACTTTATAAGTACTCGAAGTACAGTACGGTATCTAATTCACACTGTGACTCATAAAGCCTGAGGTGATTGGTTGGCTTGCGAATAATTATTATGGAGCGTCTTTGTTACGGCCTCTCGAAAACTAATGAAAAAAAACTTTTATTTGGGCTCGGCATTACAAGTATCTGCTATTTCAATGTCAGAAGAGCGTTTCTTTTAGATATCCGGTAAAAACCAATCAGATTCTGAAGAGAAAAACGTAACAAATGATCTAATATTACTACATGTAACAATTTATAGCTATTTCTTAATATAGCGCCGTTAAGTATAGTGTGATTCTCCTCTCTCGGTCCGACTAAAGGTTCGAGTTAATATTTTCTTGTGAGCAAAATAACTTCGGTGTGTCATACACCCGCGTTTTGAGATGAAAGAAAACGTTGCAATAAAGAATAATTAATTAATTAATTAGTTTTACCGGTGTTCAGGGGCGTCATTTGGGGAGTGGTGGGCTGGGGAGCCGTGCCCCTCAAGGAAATGAAAACAATTAATTTATAATGTATTAATGCGCAAAAAAATTGCAAAAATTGCAAAAAATATCAAAAAATTGCAAATTTGCCAACATTGGCCCTAAAATTTGCCAAAAATTTTCTCCCCATCCCAAGTGTGAAATGACGCTATTGCCAGTGCTTCGATTTTTGCAGTTTTAAGTAGGCCTAAAATGATTTTTTCCCACAGTATTTTGCACCAAAAAAAATTATTTCAACGCGATGCGTGAAATTCTTAAGTAATAATTCGATGGGCAATAATTCGATTGGCATGCCATTTTTGGACCTCGAGACGCGGTCCGTTCAGGAAGCCTCTGCAGTCCGGACTGCGAACCGTGGTCCGCCATCTGAGTAGTCAGGCTACAAACCGAGCCAAATGAGCCAAATGGAGCTTCTAAGCGTTGCATAGTGTTTTTGTCAGCTCCAGTCAAGTACCTTCGAACATTTTGCCGTCAATTGTAAACTCTTTCTGCTTTGTTTGTAAGTGGAGAAAGCTGTATTGATATCGGTAGATTTTGTTGAATTTCATCAGTAGCTTCATACTGTATGTAGCCTATATTAATCGAATTATCCCCGTTTCACCAAGTGAAGTTGTAGCATCAAAGAATCCAGATATCTGCTCCTGCTGAATTCAGATGTGTTACGAAGACTTTCACAATTGTCATTCACTGATTCGATTCGATATTTTGATTCGAATTTGAACCTCAGCAGCCGATTCGTTCGATTCGAGCAAATATTTGTTATTCGCGGGCCCTAGCTTAAACTCTCAATAATTAACAAGCAGTAATAACGTCACACAGCAGATAATCTACAGTAACAAGAAGTTATAGGTGGTTTGCTCAGACTTAATAAAAATCTTAGCTCTTCATTTAAGTTCTTGCTGCAACGAAGCAGATTATAAGGGCGTCTATCCACAAAAGTATCCAATCGTCCGACATTTCGATCAGCCCAGGTCCTTGTTCAAGAGGAACAGATGAGCCTATTTATTTCAGACGCATAATCAAATAAGTCTATCTGGATGGTTTCCCTCCGCTCTGGTGTCTACAATTTCACCCATCCAAATCTCCATCGTATTCCTAGTGGCTTTGGTCCAATCTCTACAAAAAGCCAAGCCGTTATTATTTTTAGCATGCGCAGACAGCGGCCACTGTCACCGGCACTGAATTCTTCCGATCAATACACCCAATCAATGCGGCTGAGGACCGCAGCGCGCTCTCGCTAGGCTTTCCCCGATGTGTAGCAGCGTCGGCCGATGGACGGACAGGCCGCTGCCCCAGTTGTACACGACAGGTTTTGCTGCTGCTGCTGTTGCAAGATATTGTAAATATCATTTTTTTTTTCTTTTGCGTTCAAGAAGAAGGAAGTTGCGATAATAGTTTGCGGTTTTAAATTTGGTTTTTCAAAATTGAAATCTAGAGATATCAGAGCTACAGATGAAGCTAGAGACAATCGGTAAATGCTGATGAGAGTAATTATATGATTCCCAGTTGATCTGTTTAACATATTGCATGCTGTGATGGCGATGTCCTTGTGCTGTATAAGAAACACGTTGGTAATATTTTCAGACATACAGTAGGAATTACTTTCACAATATAAAAAGAAGAAACGAATACGATGAAGCTACAAGATGCGTTCAACAAACCTGATGCTTATGGCCATTCTTACATGGTCATTGAATGGTGAGTAGGCTATATTTATAATCCACACAGTCCATTATAATGCACTCATCAAGCATTATGCATTAAGTTTATTATGGACTAATTAACAACAGAGACTTACGCAACCCCACAACAACAACAACAACAACCACAACAACAACTACTACTGCTACTACTGCATACTACTGCATACTACTACTACTACTACTACTACTACTACTACTACTACTACTACTACTACTACTACACTGCTCAACGTAAAACTAAAGTTAGCAGATTTCCATCAAATGGTCATGATAGTTAAATTTTACAATTGTGAATTCCATAAATTCTGAAAATGCAAACATACAATGATAAATAGTAGGTCCTCTCTTATTTATCATCTTTATTAACGATCTCCCAAATGCATCTCCATTGTTTAAATATTTGATTTTTGCTGATGACACCAACATATTGGCAAGTCACCAAAATTCTAATACACTAATTGAATTAATAAACAAAGAATTGTTAAATATCTCAAACCGGTTTAGACTAAATAAATTATCATTAAATGTATACAAATCATCATACATTATTTTTCATCTCAAAACCCCTTGATGTCAAACTATATAAAAATTAAAATTCATAATCTTGAACTTAAATAAAGTAAATCAAAAAATTCTTGGGTATAACAATAAACGAATACTCAGACTGGAAAGAATATTCCGAAATTTGGCTCATACAATTGGTAAAAATATTAATATAATTAGGTCATAACTCATTGTACACACTATTATTACTGAAATCCATAACACTATACCGATAGTTTCAACGTCATTTTTTACCTATTAATTATACCAGCGTTGTCCAACCGTCATGCTATCGCGGGCCGCACAAAAATGTTTATACCCTTGACGGGTCAAGCATGTTGTAGCACTTAATGTGGCATAATTATGATATATGTATGGCATACCATATAAGACTGTTATAAAATAAGCAAGGGCGTCATTGGGGGCGGGGAAGGTTCCGTGGCCTCCAAGGAAATGAAGGAATAATGTATTAAATAAATAAATGTGAATTGTGGAAAAAATTGCCAAAAACTGTGCCAAAATTTGTTTATAATTTGCCAACATTTTTCTTGCCTCCCAAGAAAAGTGTGAAATGACGCTACTGAAAATAAGACTATATACGACTAGTGTAAGACTAGGCCTAAGTGTTAACCGAAAAATAAAAAAACACTTCGGTGGCAACTGCTATAAATAGCAATATTGCTATAATATTATCATTTTAGCATAGTATTCAAGTTCAAATTAGGTAGCAAGTAAGTATTAGTATTCTACCGGCTTAGTGTCTTAATTAGATTTAGTAAGACTAGTGGCAGTCGTTCGATTGATTCTGTTCAATTTCAATCTAATGATCCATTCTATTCTATCGAATGAAGACTTTCTAATCTAGTGTTAGCTCTGCGGAAAAGGTATTCTCTAACAATACCAGCAATGTCAATATCAATGATTGTGGTGCCAAGTCGTATACAAGAAACGGGAGTGTTGTTACATTAGCAAACTGCTGAAAACGGCGTCAAATATTAACTGAGCGAGAACGAGACTTGCAGCGAGATGACAAATGTAAATAAGTAAGTATTAATTAAGATGCAAATAAGTAAGTTTAACAACCGCCGTCACATGTGGTATGGATAAGTAAGCAATTTGGTAACCTCCTAGTCCAAGTATAGTCCTATAAAATAAAGGTAATAACCGGTCCTATAGCAAAAATTGTTGTTATTTTCCCAAACTCGTGGCGGGCCGGATGAAACTGGTCCGCGGGCCGGATCCGGCCCGCGGGCCGCCAGTTGGACAACCCTGAATTATACCATTCTTATTTAACTGGCCAGTGGCGTAGTGTGCACTCGTGCCGCCTATGGCTCCTGGCAAAAATGCCGCCCCAATTTCACTCTTACTACACCTGACAAGCAAAAAAGGTAGTCGCCGCTGAATTTGCCGCCCCTTCTAAATTTTGCCGCCTTTTCGCCAAAACTCCTCGACAACCCCGACAAGCAAAAAAGGTCGCTTTCAAAATTTACCGCCCCCATCACGTATGCCGCCCATGGCTAAAACCATAGTAGCCATTGGAACGCTACGCCTCTGTACCTGGCTGACTAACTACGGGACCAATGGTCCCTTAGACAACCCTTTTTCAACATACTCTATATACTAAGATATTATCAATACATACTGTTTTACCTCGCTGTAATCTGCATAAAATGTATGTAGGCCTGTGTAGACTTGTAGAGTATGGAGAATAAAAATAGTAATGAGCTATATATCATGATAAAGTGTACTTATTTGGATATACCTTTAAGAGCTCCATTTCTTTATTGTGTTGAAATTACTTAAGTTAAGAGTTTAGTGATCGTACAATCAGGAGAGGTGCATGTCTTTTTCATGTTATATCGCTGAATGTTAGAAACTTTTAGTTCCATCAATGATTGTGGTGCCAAGTCGTATACAAGAAACGGGAGTGTTGACTATGAGTAATACTGTAGGTCTAGTGCCACGAACATGAATATTATTATTATTATTATTATTATTATTATTATTATTATTATTATTATTATTATTATTATTGCTGCTGTCGTTATTGCATTCATCATCAATATTCGTCATCATCATCAACGACGACTTATTTTAGAAGCAACAACGATTTACAAGGAAGTACTGGTCAACGCAAAGACGCATATTAGCTGCATTCCTAATAAGGATATACAGATTCAGTGGCTGCGCATTCCGCCCGGTGGTTCCAAATATGAGCCTAACTACGTTTATGCTGGAGGAAGATTCTATGTTTCATCCGACAGAGGGTTTCGCTCGGAAAAAGATTCAAACACTGGACCCTACCATCTAATTATTCCAAATGCAAAATATGAAGATGCAGGATTATACGAATGCAAAGAGGATACTGGCTCACTGGTATTTGGTTCAACACAACTAACCGTATTAGGTAGGAAAAGTGCGCTCTATTTTTTCGGTGCTGTCTTTGGCACGAAGTGGAGCTCAACGTCATTAAATCAATCTCTGAACTGAATTTCTTTTATGGCTGACCTGTGTCTATAGTTATATTGGCCTGGGAACTATATGGGAACTATATGAAATTTGTCAGGAGCGTGTGACAACTATCGTGATTGAATCGGAATGTATCTCTCCTCCAAAAATGGAACATATACCAAGTTCTACCATAAAATCAATGTGTCAGTTACATCTAAGTCTGCGCATTTGCAAAACGTTGTATTTGATAATTTTATTGATGTTCTGATCTTGGATGAAAAGTAATTGCGTCCCATTTTTACTAAATATTATTGTCATCATCATCATCTGCGTCGTCGCCGTCGTCGTCACCATCATGTTCCATCAGGGCGTCGTCGTTGATACCACGGAAGTGTTGTCGGTCATTACTTTTTCTATAACCATACTGTATGCAGCAAAGTTTTTTCCATCATCTCAGTGAATTTTAACATCGCCACCTTCTGAACTTCATTGACATGTCAGCGGTGTCAAAGCGCTTTTGATTTTGGATTTTAAACCATGCGTACAGCGCTATATAAATTGTCCTGGATAATAATAATAATAATAATAATAATAATAATAATAATAATAATAATAATAATAATATGTTATCCGGGATTTTAACTTTCCTGTTTAACTCTTTGAATCACTAGTCTTAGAATCCCTTAGATCGTTTCTCATTTCTGCGCATAATGTAGAAGCATCCGCATATCCTAGATCAGTGCGGGCACGTCAGAACGAATTTTCAGCAGGGACGCAGATTTTCTCAAGATAAAAGTTGTGACAAGGGGGACAAATTCGTCTCTGAAAAACCCTGACGAGCAAATAAAGGTCGTCACTAACTTCTTTACTTTATCCTGCCAAAGCCTTTACAAGCATAAAAGGTCGTCATTTCTCTTCTATTTAAAAATCCTCACAAGCAAAAATTTTAAAAAGCCTCATCCTCCAGGTGGTTCGCTGCACCCCTGATTTTTTCCAGAGGGTGCAGCTGCACCCCCACTTTCTAAGGACCTGGGTCAGTGGTTCCAACAAACGGTGGTTCACATACATCCAGGGGTCAAAAATAAACTTTCCAGTGGGTACGCGAAAGTGAGCGGATTATCGGGCCTTGATGTCTGATAGTATGACATTTGACATTATTTACAAAAGTTGTAAGAAATTGTAAGTGGGTTTTATCCAATAATGTTACAAGAACGCTATTTTGATCCTAACTAGTAATTATTGATTAATTCTAGTGCAGTCTGATTAGGTTTTACTACATTATTACCCTTTACAATCAAGATATTATGTTTATGTTCTCAAAATTGAAAATTTGATGTCTTAGCCCTTACGCTCATTGCGTACATAGACATCGTATAGTACATCTTGAATAAATATGCAATAACTGTGAGGGGCTGCATTTCTAACTCTGTGGAACAAAATCGAAGTGGAATATATCGACTATTCTATCAGAATTTGATGTAGTGAAAAAAATGAAGACAAAAGGAAATAGGCCTATGGTTTTCGTCAGACAATTTGTTCAATTCGCTGATTTTTTGCATTTCGATACACTGGCTGTTCAATACACCTTCCATTGGTTTCTGTTGCACATCGAATAAATTTTATAATTTTTGTGGTCTATGAAACCTGCGATACAAAACAAGGTGTATCCCTCGACCGACCTACTTGCCATTTCAAAAGATACTCGGCATGACTTTAATTTGTTGATTGCTCCCGTTCTCGTACTGTCATTGGCGCTAGTCGTTTCTCAGTGTCCTCCTCAGACTCTGAAGACTGGATGATGACATTACCAAAACTTTGTGAAACCAGTACATTACTAACGTTCATACACAGTCATAAAACGTGCCTGTTTTGATTGATCATCCACCGATCTAACTATGCACTTCGGACTTACCTTAGCCTAATTCCTATCGGATGCTGTACGCCAACGGCTGATACTATACACTGCATACATATTTATTACAGTGTCGCTATAGAAGTTTGTATCAATTACTTGATAATAGTGAGGGATATGCAATTACGCATTGGCTGCTTTGTGCTGAAATTTTGTTTTATTATTTGGAATTTTGATGTTGAAAACTAGATTTTTCGAAAAATGTATGATGTATAAAATAGCTGAGAGGTGCCCCATTTCGAACGCTGTGACACAAAATTGAGACGGGCTATATTGATTTTTATAACAGGTTTTTAAGCAACGAAGATGGGGACAAACAAAGGTGTGGCATTTGTCCGAGAATATGTTCAATTTTCTGAAATGTGTGCATATTTACAGTGTATACACCGATTGTTCAATATTCCTTCCATTGGTTTCTGTCACACATCGAATCAATTTCATAAGCCTGGGAGATGACACTGAGAAACGACTAGTGCCAATGACTGCGGAGAACGAGGGACATCAGGCTCTGTCGCCATGCATCATAGTCCTGAATAGTTTGCTGGACCATGTGGTCCCGTCGATCTGTATCCGACTTGACCTTGCAACCCTACGTTCACCTCGGGCGGTCTAATCCCCCAAAGCGACGGTGTAGCGACGTTCACCCCACCGATAGCAGCTTCGATGCATACCATCTTTATCGTCAGCATCTTGTCTTCCGGCAGCTGCCATGTGCGTCCGGCTGTACTCCGGATAGACTGAGTGAAGTATATTATAGATCTAGTTTCTTTTGATGTTTAGTTTAATGGCGAAGCTCTGTTACTTGAAGTTTTATTTTCTTGCAGAGTCAAATCCTAAGTGCGAATCAGATATGAAATCTGATGGCTATGTTGGTCCAAGTACGTGCAACCTTCAACAAGAGAATATGATCTTCACATGCGTTGTTAAGTTCAACGGTATACCTCCGCAGATGATATGGAAGAACTTAAATAACAGTCAGTCTTTCAACGAGTCCGAATCCAAAAATGAAACTGGTCGAATAACTAGCAGTTTAATTATAAGAGCCGATTCATTGTATGACGGAACCATCTTCAATTGCCAATCGACAAAGTCAGATGCCAAATGCAGCACAGAAATTATCAAAATACAGTGTAAGTGTATTATTGATGCACGTTAAATCCGTCATGCAGGTGACACTTTTGGTATGCTGAATTTACTTGTTTATTCTCAATACTCGTGTTTGGTGTGTTACATTCAGAGGCGGCTCGTGGGATAGGCAAACGAGGCGGTTGCCTAGGGCGGCCAACGTCAAGGATGCGGCAAAATGACGTTGTTAAAAATATGTCGACGTCATTTTGCAACACCTCTTGATCTAGTGTTATTGCCGACTTAGTCAGAAGATTCTGTGATCCAGAAACTGGAAAAATTAAACTAAAACCTCTAACACCACGCGCTGCAAGCACCCCATAGCAAGGTCAAACAGTGACGCAGTGACGCATACAACAGTGACGTCACAATATCGTGGCTACGCCGGAAATTAATTCTGGCCAATCGTTGAAGACAAAATTAAACTTTGAATGCTTGACGGTTGACACAGTTACAAACCAGATCGGATTTGCTTCGTATTAAATTTATTACAGGGTTAGAGTTTTAGTTATTTTTTTATCACACAGCGAGAAAAACTGTCCGGCACAGAGTATCGCAAAACGCAAAGCCCAGAGATATTCGGACATTACAAATACAACGAGTCGTAATGATATTAATCATACATGTATGTGCGAAATTTTTTCACAATTAACAGTAGCTTTGAAAACAATGTTCACAATTTCTGTAAGGGTGGCATCTGGAGAAAGAAGTTTATCGTAATTAAAACTTATAAAACACTATTTACGGTCGCCGATGAGCCAAGAACGATTAGCTGACCTACAGTAGCCATTCTCTCAATTGAATGTGAAGAATCCAGCAAAATAGATGTTGCCGATAATGCTAGAGAATTTGCTGCATCCAAAGTGCGCCGTTTTGGCTATTTAAGTCTATCATGAAGCTTAAATCATTCATTGAACACGTTGTTAGATTTGTCATGTTTTGTTACAAAGGAGGATTACTGATATACTAAGCAGCTAAACTAACTAACTGTTTGTTTAGATATTTATTCAGTGTTAAATAAAATGCTGCTAATAAATGAACTATCTAGCCGTGTTTAAGCAATCTTAGTTTTATATACACATATATAGGCCTAGATATACATTTTAAAAATCTGGGTAAGGGGCGGCCATGGACCCGTTTGCCCAGAGCGCCAGAAACTCACGAACCGGCCCTGGTTGCATTGACTTTTTTTCACAATGCTCGTCTAAAATCATGTACATATAACGGAAATTCTTAAGTGCGCTTTAATAACTCGTATTTCTTCTGGCGAACATTTGTTAATGTTGAAGATTTTGAAAGCCTGGGGTCAGTGGTGGAGAAAAAGGTGGGTGACAGAGTCAACTGCACAGTTAAAAGTAATCAGCTTCTTGAATTCAAGTGGACCGTATTACAAGACGGTCAACGCGTATTCCTCACAAATAACCAGACGATGTTGATCGAGAGTCTTGGTCTGTATCAATGTGTTGTTGAATATCGCATCGGGAATGAGCCATGCTCCGCAATTGCTTGGGAAGTCAACTTGTACAATCCCGACACCGTAACCTGTAAACCGACAACACGTAAGATTTATATTCTCTAGATAGCATTTGCATACAGATTTTAATTTCGTAAATTTCAATAGATTACTCTTTTTTTAACTCAGTTAATTGGTCGTTGATACAAAAGCTCAACTATCCTGATAATGATCGCAGGTTGAAAGATGCTAGAAACATGTGCCCTCTGCGTTACATTTCAGACAGCGTATGTTCTTGTTTAGAACAAAATATGCACTTTCTATTAGATGTGGTAGTTTGAGCAAGATTATGTGGATGTGTGCATCGTGAGTTATTCTTATTATTATTAGTGAACTTTCATAATGCAATTACACTGTAGAGTGAGAAGTAGGCCTAATTTCTTGACAGTCATCCAGAGTTCTACCGATTCAAGCACGCAAGACAATGACTCAAGTTGACGATTTTATGTTTTCAGCAATAGCATCAATGGGGGGACACATCCCCAGTCATCAACATGGCTCACCACTTAGCATGATCATATTAAACCTATTCTTCAGGAGGTACAAAAGCGGCTGCCAGTAGAACAGAACATTGTATTAAAAACCGGTCTCCTTGTTTTTAAAACATTACAATCCGGCCAATCTCAATATATAAAATCTATGTTAAACCATCAGAAACATTGTCATTCAGCAAGGTTTGCTGATTCATTGTTATAATTTAATGTACCAAGAACCAACATTGAAATTGGTAAGAGCCTTTTCTATTTCTGGGTCAAAATTTAGAACTCTTTCCTTCTTATTGTCAGATGTTCCAATAAACTGCGTATTTTCAGATCTTGGCTTAAAATACATATCTTCCAATCAGCATTTCCTCCATAGTCTGTCTTGCTGGTTTCCACTGACTGATCTCTGGAATGACCTAGTTTTTGCAGAGGGATTTAAAATACCATCGATTGATACCATTGGGTTTTAGAAATGGTGCTATAGAAGTACATAATAATAATAATAATAATAATAATAATAATAATAATAATAATAATATTATTATTATTATTATTATTATTATTATTATTGATATTTTGTTTTAAGACAATAAATGAATTCAATGTTTGTTTGTGCCGTTTAACAACAACAGATGCCATCGTTGGGCTATCCATTCCCCTCGTCATCTGCATTATTGCGATCATTGTTTTGGCCTTTTGTTTAAACAAATATCGTAAAAAGGTTAGAAATGTTTTACTCTCAACAACTTGTTTTAAATATCTGCAAACTTCCTTATCTCATAAGCAAGTATTATAATATTGTTACTGTTCATTTTAGATCTATGTCCTTATCATAAGATAAGCCTATACTAAGCTACTATAAAATTTAACCAGAACATGGCAAATTGAATCAAACTGAAACTTTGGAGGACATGAAAAGCAATACATAAAATCAATATAAATATAAAATCAATATAAAATCAATATCAATCAATATATAAATCAATATATGGGAGTGTGCACACAGCACAAGAACATTACCTATTCTGTGTTATAGAAACGAGCGAACAGCGCACCCCCGACGTACATGTGAGACCGCGACGTTCATGGGTCCAGCAGATCGGAAACGCCATAGCCCAAGGTTGGAACGCTGCACTCGGACATGGACGCTACTCGTGAACTGATCCAACTGATATCCAATATCCTCTGCTATCCAACTGACACGCTGATGATAATGTTGATGATTATGAATATGCTTGAACACGATATATATGAACATTACCGCCTGATCTAATTTCGTTATAAAAAACAGTATTAACTTTACTGAAATGATTCTAATAATTTCATCATGCAATGTTTCAGGCATTAACCCCTTAACTGGGGATCCCGGATATAGCATTCCATTTTACATTGAGTTACAGTTAAATACACGGTTAAGGGGTTAAAAGCTACGAACAAGTAGTAGAAGCCTTACTAGAAGGACGGTGAGGATATGGCGAGTTCATCTAATGCATATTGTGAAATCTTCAGACAGAGTTTAGTTACTTTCTCTTGTGTTTTTAACCCCCATGGTCAACCCATGTGTCCAGCCGGACCTGTGCCCTGCAAATCGTTGAATAAAATCGACATTGTTCTGTATTCTATGCTGACCCTTGATGATTATGTGAACCAGTTTGCGCTCGTTAAAAGTGAAGAAAGTTTTTGAAGTCATTTCCTTGCAGTTTTAGAAAATGATTTTTTTAAACATGACCCGGCCTTAACCCATATATGCCTAACTTTTTATTTCCTCGCTATATTGAAATATTTAGTCAAATCTGCGCCTAATAGCCTGGAACTAACCTATTTTCTGGAAAATTTTGACGGATCTCCAAATTATGGCCACATAAATGTCGATCCTTTATAAAGGATGCTAGGCACTTATGGGTGCATAAATGTCAAACTAATACTTCTACGAAGCAGTGTGTGCAAGCATTGTATATTTGCAAATTGTTTGATTTTTCTTAAGAACTTCATGGAAATTTGTTATAAACAAACAAATGCATCAACTGAATCTTCCAAATGTCATGTGTCAGCCATCAATTAGCACCAGGAATTAGCAATAAGCGGTTAGCATCACTCTCGATGAAAGTCAATGAAGCAGTCTTTAGGATGTAAGCCAACATTGCACTTCAAGGCAAACAAAATGGGCCTTCTTCTTGTAAAGCTGACTTACTTTCTGCTTTTCAGTGTATGAAACCAGATGGTCTTTGCCATCATAACGGACACTCGACTGAACCCTTCTGTCTAGAACCATTAGCTGCCCAATCGGTCCTCTAAGTTGGAGTCTCTAAGCATAACACTTGCTATAGACTAACAATATCTCATCTGAAGGACAGATAATTGAGGCAACAAGAAGTATCTGCAGGTGATAGTTTGTATGTGTAATAAGCATTCTAAGTAGCAACATCGACCATCTGGATAAATAGTGGCCATCACACTTCTTGGACCTGAGGGAAATTCTGTAGCAGCCCACATTCTAGTCCATGCGATCCGTGCCTTCCATGTGCAGATTGTAGTATTCGATGGTTGCTGGCTGGATAACTTCTCTCACCTTCTTCTGGGCTGATGACCATCTTTTCACTTTCTCAACTGGATGAATGTCATGCAAGTTGGAAGCCATGGTCACAGGGCTGTTGTGCCATTAGTTGATGATAAATTTTCCGGTTGCATCATATATGTAGTCAAAGTGTCCTCTTTCTTTCTTCTTCATGTCAGATGGTGATATAAAAGGGCATCTGTCCGTTCAGTTGACACACAGAGTGCCAGTTGCTCCAATATTCCTGAGAGTGAGGTAATCCAAGAGTCGTGGCAATGTGAAAACATTATCAAAGTACAGTCTGTAAGTTGGTCCAGGTGGCAAATATTTGGTCAAAATTATGACAACTGACACTCCAAGACCCAGATCTTGGTGTGCCATGGGACCTTTGCTCTGGTAGAGCTCAAACTGTGATGTGATGCATGTAAATCGTGTAAGCCCTTCAGACCAATGGTTGATGTATACTGTATAATGTGTGACCCCAGATATGCCTAGCATCCTTTATAAAGGATGGTACAAATCTGGCGCCTAAAAAATCTTGTGCATAAAATATGATGAAGCTGCCATTGACATGAGTAGTAATAGATGTCAAATAACATTGTTGAACTAAATTTAGCTCTTTATGGTGAAATTTTAGAAAAATTACAATATACCTTTTGTCAGCTATAGTTACAGGTGACAAAAACAGCTTTCAACTCTGAATCAAGATTTAAAATGTGAAAATATTCAGAACCAAAACACTTTTATTAAAAGGTCACTTATTCAGTGAAGTCAATATAGAATTGCAATACAAAAAATCTTCATTGGCATAAATAAGTAAGTAAAAAATCAACCATCCTTTATAAAGGCTCGTAGGCATATATGGGTTAATAAATCCAGGCAACTATCATTTAACATTGGTACAGAGTTGCCATGGCAGGAATTGACGCAGATGTCTTGTCATTTTTGCCAGTTGGTGCCTCTGAGGCAGCATGTCGCCCATCGCATACCCATTTTCAATATAACTGGCAGGATTGGTGGTGGCCCATTAACCCTCCTAAAAACAATAGATGAAAAGTGTATGAACATTGAGTTGATTTCTAACTGGCATATCATTTATATTCATGCACGAGAAACCCTGCTCATATTCAGATGACGAGATAGGCATGAATTTGAATTCTACCAAGTAGGCCTACTAAAGCAAGCACATTACCGATTACCTTCACATTGTTCTTTTACCGTCGGAAGTTCGGAACTGATCCAAGGTTGTGACGGATCTGCTTTGCATAGCCTATTTCTGCTAGCTAAGCTATTGCTCTATCACCAAGTAATGATCTGTCAATTTTATTGTCTGGCTATGACGATGTACAGTATAAATGGCTTAACTAGCAACACATATAAAATTTTCAAATGTCAAGATAAATCTCTCCCCAGTTACTATCAAACATCAAGCTTCATTTTTTAACTTATGCTCTGCGCGAATAGCCGAAAACATCTTCTTCCTCTGCTGACGGTGAATGCATTTGCCTATCACAGTGGTGGGGGAGATCGACTTCCCTGGCTAGGAAGTCAGAGGGAGATTCAGTTTGGCAGTGGGGAAGAAAATTTCCCCTCCCCTACAAATTGTAAAAAATAGGTTGACAAGCAAAAAGGTCATCCGCAGTTTTTCCCAGTAGTTGTACTAGACTTTTACCCAAAAATAGGTTTCAAAGGCAAAAAAGTTCGGTGGGGGCATGCATCCCCACTCATTCCCAACGTGGAACCGCCACTGCTCAGTGCACCAGCTCATTCACGAGCGCTCAATCTGGGTGAAATCCATATTCCGTAATCCGTAGTCAGTGGCGGTTAAGGTTGTAGATCCAGGTAAATATGATATTGTCCTAATTATTTCCGTTTTTTGATAATTGAACACGATTTTCACTTTCAGTCGACCATCAACTGATATCAGATCCTTTATGAAATGGTGCTAGAGAAATTTCACGATTGCTTGCTTGATTGAATCATTGACGGTAGTCGAAGACGTCACAAATTATATTCGCTAGGTGGCGAAGCGGATTCTTCGCCACAGTTATGGCAACTGAGGCGGAGAATCAGCGGCTGTTACTGCGTCGGCGACCATGTTCGATCTGTTCACAATCTCTTAAAGCCTAGGTCTATCACTCAGGAATTCGATGTTGTTGCCTATCTCAACTCCATCATTTAGTCTTCTGTATCTTTTCGATCCTTGTTTTCCTCTTAATCTTTTACCATGACTATTTTGACTATATATATATATATATATATATATATATATATATATATATATATATATATATATATATATGCACCAGCTTATTTACGAAAATACGTGCGGTCAATCTCTTCAAAATAGAAGTCCAGCTCCCTCTGTGCTTTATTGGGCCCTAACAGAATATTCTGATCGACGCCATTTTGTCCGACGAACAAAGGAATCACGGTGTTTCTAGTTAATGCGCTCCTTTTCGCCATTGGCAATATTTTCATGTAAGTTTTGATATAGATCGTAAGTAAGTAATGGAAATTTTGATTTTATTTATGTCTTGAACAGAATTATTGATGAAAGTCGTTTTAAATTATGTAGTTTTGATTAAGGCAAGGAAGTAAGTAAAACGAAATTTGTATTGCGCTGCCCGATTGCTTGGCGCAGTGCACCAGCTTATTTACGAGCGCTCAATCTGTGTGAAATCCATAGTCCGTAATCCGTGAGTAAGTAAAATCTCGTTAACTTCTATAGCGCTTTCAAAAGAAGCACCGAAGTATCTCCTTAGTAGCTATAGCCAAAGGTGGGGTCGTTCATGCCGGGTCATTTAATCAAAAGGGTCAGTGGGTGGGATGTTACAGCTATGGAAGAAATGATTTTTCCGTAGTTCGTGGTTGTCATGGTTGTAGATCCAGGTAGGCAGTCGCAGCAAAGTATTTTTATGGAGGATGATAACAAGATTTGCAGCAAGTAGAATACAGGCCTCTAGTAAGGATTTCGCCATAACGTTTCTGGAAAAGAATAATTTTAATTTGTTTTCAGAAAGTTTGTGGAGTGATGGCCAGTGGTGACTGATTTATTGACTGAGAAGAACCAGAGTTATTGATCTTTCGAATCTCTGACGGAAGATAATTCCAAAGACGAGGCGCAGTGTATGAGATCGACCGATCTGAGAATTTTAGTGACGTGGCTGTTGGTCGAATGAGTGTCAGGCTGATTGATGAACGAGTTGACCGTTGCGCTTGAATAGTAAAGAGATTACGAAGGCACATGGGTTTTGAGAACTGGATGGCATTGTAGGTCAGGCATAGAAGCTTGAAATGTATCCGTTCTGGAACTTTGAGCCAGTGAAGCGATTTCAAAACCGGAGTGATGTGATGAGCTTTTGGCGTTTGCGTGACAACCCTAGCCAAAGCATTTTGTATTGCTTAAAGGCGTGCTATCTGTTTTTTGTGAACATTAAGGTAGAGGGAGTTGCAGTAACCCATTTTTGAATAAACAATAGAGGCGGCAATCGTGCAAGCTGTGCGGAAGTTTAGGAATGGAGTCATGGACATAAGCGTCGTAAGTCCCGTATGTATCTGAAACATGAGCGACTGAAATTAGATTATGTGTGTTGAAAATGAAAGATGTGGATCATATATCGCACCAAGATTTCTTATTGGGGAATTAGTTTTAAATGAGTGGTCAGTCGAGTGTCCTTAGTTGAAGCTGATATCTGTGTCTGATAACTTGGCGATTTGTGTGGGTATTCCAATGAGTATTAACTATAATAATAATAATAATAATAATAATAATCATCATCATCATCATCATCATGAACTGATTATGGTGGCATATCGTACAAGTACTACTAGGACACCTTACAAATAAAAATACAGTATATCCTACAACGATCAATGTTGTCTGGATAACTACGCACAAAGAGAACTCTGTCTTTGAAGAATTTAGACAGAGTAAATTCGATGACTTCCAAGTCAAAATGGAAGCAAATGCATTAGCAAGCGCTCGATGAATGAAACACACAACAAAACAGTATGATGGAATCCGAGGGCAGAACATGAAAGCATTTTAGGAAACGGGTTGGGAGATATAAGGTGCTGTCCATTAATTATGTCAACAATTTTTGGGCAAATTTTTACCCCCCCCCCACTTGTCAAAAACTGTCAACTTTGACTTACCCCCCCTATAATTGCATCAAAAGCTTCCCCCCAAGATCAATGACAGGTCCCAATAACGAGGTTATTATTTTTTGCAGTGATGACCATTTCCCCCTTTTTTTGCTCATTGAGTGTCAAAATGTGGTGGTGATGACCTTTTTGTCATGCTTTTTTCCATTGTAATAAGTAGTATTCCATGAAATTTCCTATTTTTGATTATTTGTAAAAAGTTAAATTGTTGACATCAACTTCTTTTAACCCCCTTCCCTGTCAACAACCGGCAAACTTTTTCAAACCCCTGCCCCCCTTCTAAATTGTTGACGTAATTAATGGACAGCCCCTAAACAAAATTATTTAGTGCTAGAGTGAATGAAAGATGGACTGAATTGGATTGGAAGATACTAATGGCTACTAGTGTAAATGCTTTTAAAAGGAGCCTAAGTACTGTAGGATAATAGATTACATGTCTGCTGTCCTGATTTTCTTTATTTCAAGATGTTATCTGGATTTCTAGCTGTTTTTGTTGTCTACATGACTTGCTAATTTGCATATTTTTTAAAAATATCTGTTAATGCTTATTTATGTTTATCTCTTTATCTTTATCTTAAAAGTCATGCACGGGTTCATATTGGAGATAAGCCATATGTTGTGAGATATGTTTGAAAGGATTCAGTCTTGTGAGCAGTCTTCGAATGCATTCAAGAATGCATACAGGTGAAAAGCCATATGTTTGTCAAATATGTGAAAAACAATTCAGTCAATCGGGCAGCCTTAAAACACAAATGACCTTTTTGGTAATTCTCTTTTGTGCTGCTATCATTGATTCTGTTGCTTCCAGGCAAGTTCCAGCTCTCTTCTGCATCTTTACCTGTTTGTCTTTTAGATCCATATCTCGGATCATCTTTAACTCTTTCGTAAGTTCTTCAGAAATGATTTTTTAAATGTGTCCTGTCCTGGGGCGGGAAGATAGATGAGTGGTAATATCACTGGACAGGCACGCCGGCAGAACGGGTTCAATCCCGTAGGAGCCCCTAAGGTCGACTCAGCCTTAATCGCTAGAGGGCGGTAGTAACATCAAATGAGTAGCAATGGCAACATTGCGAAAGTAACCATAGGTTCGGCGGAAGAGACTGGCCATCGTCCGCCGATGTATGGCTTAGCCACATATGGGCTGTTGGCTACAAAATACGGGGATCAGCACCGGACCCTACGGGCACTGAGCCTACGGGTGAAACCTTTACTTTTACTTTTACCTGTTTCAAAATGCTCCCTCCTCTCTATATATGTCTCTGTTGCTTTTTTCTGTCTGTCTGTCTTTCTGTCTGTCTCTTTCAATGTATTTTGCTGGTTTTAAACCAAATGTTACTGCTGTTACTATGGTAACTTGTTCTACAGTTTGTTCTAAATTCACCTTTTCTAACTAGAATCTAATTCTAATGTAGAATATTACATCCTCTCTTTCATGTGATTTTGATGTTTCTTTGGCATGATAGTTTAACTGGGTCTTGTTTGATTTAGTAGAGTTGCCTATTGAATGTCTTAAGCTTTTGCACAGATATTATATTAGCCAAAATGCTTTAGTTGTATCATTTCTGGTTCACTGACACATTGTTTAATGAATTTATTCTGTAAACATGTTGAAATGAAAAAAATACTTGAACATTAACTGAGGTATGATGAAGAAGAATATGTTCTGAATATTTTGTTCGATTACATTTAGACAGATTGTAGCGTTTGGTTACAGGAACGCTAGAACCATAAGTTATGTGTTAAAAGTTAACCTTCTAGTAGGTATCTGAATGTCCCACTGGCATTAACTTGAACTTCAGCCTGCATTTCGTAGGGGCTTTTAAACCACATGTATAATACTTCTATGCAATCACAAAGTGATCAATGATATCTTTTATGGGTACCTACTTAAATAAAAACGTGATCATGATGTCTCACTGGTGTTTAGTTTATTTCTGTATTTGACACAATGAGGCTGTCCTATTAAATCTCGATCTATGACTTTCTACCTCTTTTTAACTCACAAAATTTCAGTGGATGACTTTTTTTTGTTGTCATTTGCTGTCTTTAACTGATTCTCACCAAATTTCTATCATTCATTCTTTATTGGATGCAATTGGAGGAGTCTGCTGAATTCCCTGAAATGTGCTTGATGCTGGTAGGCATTCCTGTTTTGTTGTCTATGGAAGTAATGAAACCTATTCAAAATTGGTAGTAGTTCTCAGAAATTATTTTTCATACTTTATAATTGCCCTACATTGGATAATTAATTTACCAGTACTCTGAGAAGATATTCTTAGTGTTTTGCTGATCAATATTGTCTATTGAGTATAAAGCATTGTCAACGTTTTTCAGTTTTAATTAATAGTGAAAGATAGCTAAATAGTAGTTATAATTGACCAAAGCAGCTTAAGCATTCTGTGGCCATTGTATTTGTACAGATCATTCTCGAGCCAGTCACTTCTTAGTGTTCCATTCAGAAACAGTAAGAAATTTAGGGAGAAGAATTTAGAAGCATTTGAGAAGAAAATTCTTTTCACACTTACAGCTGTGTGAAAAAGTCCTGCACGTTTCACGTTTCACGCTCCTCACAAAAATTTTGTTGTGAGGATCCATAAGGCAATCACACAATAATTAGCAAATTTGTTAACCAAAAACATCAATACCCGTTGAAATATATTGAGATTTGCATATCCTAAATCATTAATGGTTATTCAGATATTCATAAAAAACAAAAATCTCAAAATCCTATAAACGTGCAGGACTTTTTCACACAGCTGTATTCTTAAAGCCATGGAGATGGAAGCAAGATGGCATAAGTGTAATACATGCGCTAAAACATTCTCCAGCGAAAGGGGCCTCAGACTTCACAACAGAATTCATACAGGAGAAAGACCATATGTAGGTAACATATGTAAAAAGCCATTCAGTAAAATTTCCCATCTTAGAAACCATGAAACGATTCATACAGGGGAAAAGTCGTACATTTCCAAGACATGCAGAAAATCATTTACTACTTCAGGCCGTCTTAAAAGTCATGCACGGGTTCATATTGGAGGTAAGCCATATGTTTGTGAGATATGTTTGAAAGGATTCAGTCTTGTGAGCAGTCTTCGAATACATTCAAGAATTCATACAGGTGAAAAGCCATATGTTTGTCAAATATGTGATAAACCATTCAGACAATGGGGCATCATTGAAACACACAAAAGAATTCACACTGGCGAAAAGCCATATAATTGTAAAATATGTGGAAAGACATTCCGAGCTTTGCAAGGTCTTGAAATTCATGAAAGAATACATACTGGAGAAAAACCGTATGTTTGTAAAAAATGCAGAAAAGCATTCAGTGCAAAATATCGACTTAGACTTCATGAAAGAACTCACACTTACGAAAGGCCATATGTTTGTAAAATTTGCAAGAAATCATTCAGTCAAGTAGGCAATCTTAAGGCTCATCAGAGAGTTCATACTGGAGAGAAACCGTATGTATGTAAAATATGTCATAAAAGATTCAGTGATCCTGGCCGTCTTAAAGATCATTTAAGAATACCCGCTGGAGAAAAGCCATATATTGCCCAGTATGTTATAAAGCATTCAGGCAATTAGTTCATCTTAAAATTCATGAAATTACTCATAATGGTATAAAGCCTTATGTTTGTGAAATATGCAATAGAGCATTCAATCTATTAGAGGGTCTCAAACATCATAAAAGAATTCATACTGAAGAAAAGCCATATTTTTGTAAAATTTGTAGTAAGACATTCCGTCAATTAAACTCTCTTAAATACCATGAATGGATCCATGCTGGAGAAAAGCCTTATGTTTGTAGATTTTGCACCAAGGCATTCAGGATAAGTAAAGATCTTCAAGTTCATGAAAGAATTCATACAGGAGAAAAGCCGTATATTTGCAATATTTGCACAAAGGCATTCAGTCAATCAGGAGGTCTGAAAGTTCATGTGAGAACTCATACTGGAGAAAGACCACATGTCTGTAAAATTTGCTCAAGAGCATTTTTTCAAAAATGCGCTCTTCAAAATCATGAACGCACTCACACTGGAGAAAAGCCATATATCTGTGAAATTTGCCATAAGGGATTCAGTCAAAGACATGGTTTGAAACAGCACAAAAGTGTTCATTCTGGAGAAAAGCTATATGTTTGCAATACATGCATGAAACCCTTCGGGATATTAGGCAATCTCAAAAGGCATGAACGACTACATGCTGCAGAAAAGCGTTATGTGTGTTACATATGCAGCAAAGCGTTCAGTATGAAATATAATCTAACACAGCATTACAGAGTATTACACGGTGGTCAAAAGCAATATGATAACAAAATTTCGAATAAGTTGTCTTCTAAAGCAGGTCACCTCAGTCACCTGGATAATGTTGATATTAACGAACCATCTGCTGACATGAACTCTGTCAGGATGCTTTGGGATGAACAGGGAAAGAAATCTGAATTTTTGGTCGAAACATTTGGATGTGGAATTTGCAATGAAATGTTTGTGGAAGAAACCCTTTTTGTCATGCATTGTTCTCATCACCTGTCTGTCAATGACATTTCAGGAGATTCGATTCTTCAATCTCGTCATGGAGTCCTTTCTAGTGACAAATTAAAAGAGAAATTAGACTTCAGTGATGTGACATATATTTCTCTGTCGGAGCCTATTACAAAAGAATTGGCAAGAAACAGCCTGAGATGGTTTGGACATTTTGAACAGATGAAAGAATCTGTTGATAGTGTTTCATATCAGGTCATATGAAAGTATTGCACAACATAGGCCTCCATGTGTTATTGTGATTAGTGTTGTTGTTCTTGATATCAGTATTAGACTTCCAGAACATATTTCATTATAAAAGAAAACAAAAACTTTTGAATTTCCAACTTAGAGAAGCCGCCACGTGATTGTACAAATATTGGTAATGCTTTATATAATGAAAAATTAAAGATAGCATAGCATAGGGTACAATGTGCTATTGTGATTGGGATGTTTGTCAAATTATTTGGTCCTTGATATCACACCATTAGACTATTTCCTTATGTGTAGGCCCTACGTTTTTTGTCTTGTTTGTGTTTTCTAATATCATTTTGATAAATTCTTGAAATAAACTGTCATCCACGCCACAATAACGATGATGTTAAACGTTTTTACCTTGACAAAGCAGTTCATAATTTTTATTGAGAAACAGTTTATGTTAGCGGGTAGTAGCGGAAACGATGGTTCTGGTGCTGGTGGTGGTAGTAATAGCAATATGAGACACCCTGGTATATTATATGCATTGTTCCCAATTAAATCAGCAATCTGAGATATCATCATGTGCCGGAACCTATTACTGATACATTAGGCAAGAAACAGTCTGAGATGGTTTGGACGTTTTGAACACATGGGGAAATGTTTGATAATGCTTAATGTATTGAAAAATGAAAGATAGCATAGCTTAGGCTACAATGTACTATTTTGATTAAGGCCTTTGTCAATTTTGTTGGTCCTTGATATCACACCATTTGACTATTTCATATGTGTATGTTTTTAATAAAGTAATTTTAATAAAGTAATAGTATGTGCTTGCAATATCATTTAGATCAGCTCTTGAAATAAGCTGTCATCGTGGCCACAATATCAATGATGTTGAGAATTTTTGCTTTCACAAAGCGGTTAATAATTTTCATTGAGTAACACTTTGTGTAAGTAGTAATATTGGTGAGGATAGTGGACTAGAAGATGGAAGAGGGAATGCTGAAAATCTTCCAGGCAAACTTCAGGATATTATTCGACGTGTAGCCTAAATACAATCACTGTAGTTTGTGATGAAGAAGTCACCGAATGCTCTGCATCTACCAGAACGCATGATACTAGTGTCGAGCAAAGTACTACTAATGACAAAAGATGAAAGTGCTCAGACCATCGTCCCAAAGAAATCGAAGGACCAGCTGAAGGTTTTTGATAAGCAAAGATGTGGTGGGATTGGCTCTGTGGAACAATCGGCAGTAACCGCATTGAGAATCTGAAATTCCCACTAAAGGACATCTCTCTAATGATATGGGACCCGGGTTTAATCTAGGCCGTTTTTTTTGGGGGGGGGGGTTTCCTTTTCACCCACGGAAATTCCAAATTCCTCCGGAAATTTGGGCACACTACATCAACTAACAGCAGCCCCATAGCTGACTTCCCCCGGCTTTGTCAGCCCCCCCTTCCGGAGACCAGGAGTCTAGATTAAACACTGAACGGGGCTGTGGGACATTTGACTACCGCACAAAATTGACAACTGGAAATACGCTAGTGAGATGGCAGGATAACAGTGTCGTCACAGCAGCTTCTAATATGGTTGGAGTTGAACCAGTCGGACGTGCTAAGAGATGGTCAGCAAATTTCTATTCCACAACCATATCTTATTGCGAAGTACAACTTTAGGATGGGCGGCACTGATCGAATGTATCAGAATATCCATGGCCACAGAATTGGAATACAGACAGTGGCGGCGCCAGGATTTGGCGAGATGGGGGCGTTGGGGTGGCAACTTCTAATCATTGCCCAACCATTTGTTGTTAGGTATGTAGTATTAAGTATAGGGTCCCAACAGAGGGGGGGCAAACACTCAATAGGGGACGGGCCCCCTGTGGAGCCGCCACTGAATACGGAGTAAGAAATCGTGGTGCACATGGCAACTGTTTACCTTCCATGTTGACGTTTCTGTTAAGAACGAATGGATCCTGCATAGACAAGCCCCAGCTCATGATATAAATCAAATGTCATTGTTGCAGTTCCGTTGCTCAATTGTCCAAGCTTATATCATGAAGCACATGAAGTCGAGATGTATGGAGTGAGAAATTGAAAGAAAGAAATCTCTTGACAAATGTGTAGCCTACCAAATGCTGTCAGATTCCTGAGATTCGATGGAGAAGACCATTACATAGACAAAATGTCCACCAGTGGCGTACCCCTATTGAATGCCTGCCCCAGTGGCCCCCCTGTTGGGACCTATACTTAGTACTACATACCTGTCAACAAATGGCTAGCCCCCATACTTAGAAGTTGCCACCCCAACGCCCCTCCCCAATCCTAAAGCCGCCACTGATGTTCACCCATAGACGGTGTGCAAGTTGTGCCATGAAGACAAGAGCAATCTGTTGCAAGTGCAGTCATACTTGATCGATGCTTCAGAAACTTTCATACAAACTGTAAAGGCTTGATTAAGCCTATATACTACAAAGCGATTACCATTTATCACAAATGTCTTTAGAAATATTCACTTGGTGACTTCTTCTAAGTAAACAATGTACGGACTTAGGCTACTTCATTTTTTAGTTCAAGCCTTGCAAAATATCAAGTTTTAAATACAAAGTAAAGGCAAGTTTTTGATGTCATTACTTATCACTACTGCATCATGTCCCCAATATGGGTCAAATTCAAAGCCTCCATAATTTGCAAAATAAACAATATGTTTCTAAAACTCTGGACATATCAGAGTCATTTCGTATCGACAATAATCCTTGAGAGTTTGATCGTAATTCATTTAGTTTTGAAAAGTTTAGCCCAATGTTACGGCGGGTTGGGTCAAGAAACCTTGCTGCTTTTGTGGGTTGGGTAAGAATCATGATGGGTTGCATTGAGTTTTAAAATATGGACCTAAAACTTTGTAACATTTAGCTGCATATATAGTCTAATCATAATGAACTTCTCATAAATGCGCCCTTTCTTTCAAAATAGGAGTCCAGCTCACGTTTCTTTATTAGAGAATATTCTGATCGACGCCATTTTGTCTGATGAACAGCCATTTTGTCTGATAAACAAAAGAATCACGTTATTTCTAGTTAATGCGCCTCTTTTCACTATTGGCGATATTTTCATGTATGTTGTGATATTGATCGTAAGTAAATAATGTACATTTTGATATTATTTATGTATTGAAGAGAAATATTGGGGAAAGTCATTTAAAATAAATTAAATGATACAGGTATGACTAATGCAAAACAACATGATGGAATATGAAACGGGTTGGGAGATATAAACAACGTAACAACGTTTTTTAGTTGGTGTCCCATCAGTTCCTGAACCGTCAGTTCTTGAACCGTCAGTTCCTGGCCCGTCACTTCCTGGACCGTTAGTTGCATGCTGGACCGTTCCTATTGTTCTATCTTTTAGGTGTATGTAAACAAGTGTAGACCTATACACTATGATATATAAATCATTACATGCGTATACACAGCTACACGTGACAACGATGATCTGTAATAACATTATAACACGTCTAGGTAAACATGTCACGGTAATGTAAATATCCATATTCAATATAATATCCATATGACAATATCTTGAATAGTTGGGACAAATATGGGCTTAAGACGCGGGCAAGTATTTGGAAAATGCTATTTGACAAGATGCTTATTATTGGTCACCAGCTGTCCGCCTTGTACATCATTGTTTAATCTTACAATGACGGTCCATGAAGTGACGGTCCAGGAAGTGACGGTCCAGGAAGTGACAGGGAACCTTTTAGTTCTAGAGTGGATGAAAGATGGACTGAATTGGATTAGAAAATACTGATGGCTACTAGCGTAAATGCTTTTAAGATGAACTTCGGTACTCTAGGATGCTAAATTAGTTTACGGACATAATCCACCCCAGACATTATTCTCCCCCGGACATTATCCTCCTGGTACATCCAATGACATTTAACCCCCGGACATCTGCGGTATGACTAATTAGGCTAGATCTCTTTACGGGGATTTGAATGTTACAACTCTTTGTTTTAGGGCAAATGTCCGGAGATTACATCCGTGGGGATTATTTCCTACATCCGCTAGATTACAGACCTCTTACTTGTCCTGAATTTTCTGATTTTTTAGATGTTCCAATTTATAGCTGTTTTTGTTGTCTACATGGCTTGCTAATTTGCATCATATTTAGGTGCTTCTTACATCTGTTAATTTGTATTTATGTTAATCATCTCTTTACCTAAAAAAGTTTTCTGCTAATTCTCTTTTGTGTGTGCTGCAGTCATTAATTCTATTGCTCATTTTGTTTTACCCCAGCTCTCTACTGGATCTTACCTGTTTACTTCACCACAATGTTCCCTCTGAGCTGTCCTACCGTGTGCTTGTGCACTGATTTTCAGCTTCTGGCACTCAGATTTTTACCTTAGCACAGACAGTGGCGTAACGAGGGGGCGGGGGCACTTTGGAGACAGGCCTCGGGAGACGGGGGCCCCCAAAGAGATGGACAACGACCTTTTTTTCCTCGTCAACGCTATAGAAGTGTAGAAGTGTGAACGAAGACCTTTTTGTGGGTGATGACCTTTTTTGCTCGTCAGCTGGGGCCCCACATAAAGGATGCCCTCCGGGCCCCCAAAAGTAAAGTAAAGTAAAGTAAAGTAAAATCTCGTGGATTTCTATAGCGCCTTGGAAAGCAGCACAACAGTAGCTGCTTATTCTTAGGCGCTCAGCCTTTCTTAAAATAGCTATAGGAAAGGTGTGGGATCAGCCAGGCAATAGTCAATATCCGAAGGGCAGTGAGGCTAGGTTGTTACAGCTATGGCGAAAATGATTTAAGAAAAGGAAGGATTTAAGCTTAGACCTGAAGACTTGAGGAGATAGTGCAGGAATTATAGGAAACAGGCACTCAGATTTTATTGTTTGAAAGTGTCCAAGTGTGCGAAGGGAAGCTGGGATCGAGTTCCAAAGTTCAGGTGCAGCGTATGAAAGTCATGCTACGCCACTGAGCACAGATGCGAGCAGTATGAAAAAATGTGTTATCTTATTAAGATAAAAATAACAGGAAATATAAGCAATCAGGCAGTGCCGTCGCAGAACTTGTGGTAACTTTAAGCTCAGCACTACCACTTTCGTCCATTAGTTGGCCTAGTTCTTTTTGTCCGATTTCTTAGTGTGCGGTGATGTCATCCCGTTATCATAGGCAGCGATCGTGATGTAAAGTAAGCATTTCAACTCAAGTGGTGTTGGTTGATGGGTTTTCTGTTGAAACTGTGATGCCGGTCGTGACGGGATGCAAATGTATGCAACTTCGTCTTTTGAACATTATCTAACATGTAACTTGCAATTGTTTTGATTAATTATCATCTTCTTTATGTGTCATCATCTATCAGATGGTTGGCGGTCGTATGCCTACAGTTCTCTATCTTCTGCTGCTCATTTTAGGGCTCTATAGTTCTTTGTTTTTGTCCAGTCAAAGATGTCGTCCATCCAGCTTCTTCTTAATTGGTTGCCCCTTTTCCCTTGTTCCTTCTATTCTACCTTCCACTGTTATCAGCGGTAGGTCTCTGGTCGAACCTTTCATAACGTGACCATCATAGAACATTTTTCTTCATATTATTTCCTCTTTCCAAGTTTCTGTTGTTTTGTTTCTTCTAGTCCTGATGCTTTTGTTTGTTACCTTGTCCGTTAATCTGATTTTTAAGGTCCTTCTGTAACACCATAATTAAAAGGTCCTGATCTTTTTCATAATCTTCCTGTTCATTGTCCAAGTTTCACATCCATAAGTCAGCACTATCATACCATTACTAAAAATATAGCTTCAGGTACGGTACTCCTAAAGACTGAATTTAACATGCAGTTGTAAGAATTGCGACCTAAATGCGCAATGAAATTGCAGCAAATTCGTGCGTGATATAAAGGCTAATTTACTAAACGAGAGAAGCTGAAATCTAATGAGTTAAAGCAATTTTGTATTCTTATTCCATTTTAACGATCTGACACCAAGACATGTTTTCGAAGTGCTAGCACTGAGCACATATTCATTAGCCTACTTTCATACTTTAAAATTAGAACACCAACTTATGCAATTTCAATTAGCTCATTTAATGTTGGTTAACATTCACAGACGTACTGTTGCTTTACTGTGTAGAGGCTTATATATCAAAATTTATATTAATGCACAGTCAGATGGTGACAGCCATTTTCCTATGCTGCCTCCAGTTTTAATAAAGCTAGAGGTTTCCTTGTTTTTTTGTTGAAATATCGTGTCAGTTAAAAATATTTGATTACTGCTGAAAACATCAATATTGAGAATGCATTTACATAGAAAACAGACAAAAGAAGACAGAAAATAAATCATAATATTTCTAACTCTATTTTGTTTCAGTTTTAAAATTTTGCACACAAAATTTCTTGTTGTAAAACTTTGCTTGCCATTTTTTTGATTTTGCACATAGGTCAGTAATCCTTAGAGGGAACATTGCTCTGATCATCTCTAACTTTTTCATGAGTTCTTCAGAAATGATTTGTCATGTGTTCTGTTTCCATTTGCTCCCTCCTTCTCTCTCTAAATGTCTCTCTGTTACTTTCTCTGTCTGTCTATATGTCTGCCTGTCTGTCTGTGTCTGGATGCCTGTCTGTCTGTTTCTTTCAAAGTATTTTTCTGATTTTACTTGTCCGACAGTTTGTCCTATGATTGCCTTTTCTAACTGCTTATCTGAAGTAAATTTAAAATATTACAGCTTCTCATGTAATTTCGAAGTTTTTTTTGCATGATAGTTTAACTGAGGCCTCGTTTGATTAATTAGAGTTACCTATTGAATGTCGTAACGTTTTGGTCAGACATTATATTAGCCAGAATGACTTAGTTGCAGTGACGGTTTCAAGAATTCTTGATGGGGGGAGAAAGCAATGAATTTCTATGAAGATCCCGCCAATTTCCAAAGGAAATATATGTAAACGGTTTAGAGGCAAACTGTAGATTTTATTTATAAAATATAATGTTCAGAATTGACAAGGTATAAAAGCCATTTTAGTCTGGTTGTACAAAGTCATAGTACAAAATCAAGTTTTCTATTGCTGGAAGCAAATTTGTTGATGACATTGTCTATGGTTATGTCCATATCTTTGTGGATATACATCAAGGCTAATCCGTTTAGACGATCATCTTCCATTGAAGACGCGTTTTTGGCAGACCGGTGCAGGGATGCATTCTCAATCATCAACATGGAACTGCCCCTGCTTAGTTGTATCTTTTCTGGTTCAGTGGTACATTGTTTAATGAATTTATTCTGTTAACATGTTGAAATGGAAAAACTTGATTAAGAACTGAGGGATGATGAAGAAGAATATGTTCTGAATATTTTGTTCAATTTAGATTTAGCCAAATTGCAGTGTTTGGTTACAGGAACCCTAGAACCATAAGTTATGTGTTCAAAGTTAAACTTTTAGTAGGTAACTGAATGTTTGACTGGCATTAACTTGAACTTCAGCCTGCATTTGGTAGGAGCTTTTAGACCACGTGTATAATACTTATATGCAAACACGAAGTGATCAATGATATCTTTTATTTGTACCTACTTAAATAAAACCAGGATCATGATGTTTCACTGGTGTTTAGTTTATTTCTGTATTTGACACAATGAGCCTGTGAAAGAGGCTGTCCTATTCAATCTTGATCTACCACTTTGTACCACTTTTTAACTCACAACATTTCAGTGGATGATTTTTCTTTTGTTGTCATTTGCTGTCTTTTACTGATTCCCACCAAATTTTCCTCATTCATTCTTTATTGGATGTAAATGGAGGAGACTGCTGAAATGTGTTTGATGCTGGTGTGCATTCCTGTATTGCTGTCTGTGCAAGTAATGGAACCTATTGAAATTGGTAGTAGTTCTCAAAAATTATTTGTCATACTTTATAATTGCCCTACATCGGAGAATTTACCGGAACTCTGAGAAGATAATCTTAGTGTTTTGCTGATCACTATTGTCTATTGAGTATAAAGCAATGTCAACATTTTTTAGTTTTAATTAATAATTAAAAATAGCTAAATAGTAGTTGTAATTAACGAAGCAGCTTAAGCAATGTGTGGCCATTGTATTTGTACAGATCATTCTCGAGTCAGTCACTTCTTGGTGTTCCATTCAGGAGCAATAAGAAATTCAGGATGAATTTAGAAGCATTTGAATAGAAAATTCTTTTCCCACTTATTCTTAAAGCCATGGAGATGGAAGCAAGATGGCATAAGTGTAATACATGCACTAAAACATTCTCCAAAGAAAGGGGCCTCAGACTTCACGACAGAATTCATACAGGAGAAAGACCATATTTTTGTAACATATGCAAAAAGCCATTCAGTAAAATTTCCCATCTTAGAAACCATGAAACGATTCATACAGGGGAAAAGCCGTACATGTGCAAGACATGCAGAAAATCATTTACTACTTCAGGCCGTCTTAAAAGTCATGCACGGGTTCATATTGGAGATAAGCCATATGTTTGTGAGATATGTTCGAAAGGATTCAGTCTTGTGAGTAATCTTCAAATACATTTAAGAATTCATACAGGTGAAAAGCCGTATGTTTGTCAAATATGTGAAAAGCAATTCAGTCAATGGGGCAGCCTTGAAACACACAAAAGAATTCACACTGGCGAAAAGCCATATAATTGTAAAATTTGTGGAAGCACATTCCGTACTTTGCACCATCTTGAAGTTCATGAAAGAATACATACTGGAGAAAAACCGTATGTTTGTAAAACATGCAGAAAAGCATTCAGTACAAAATCTGGACTTAGACTTCATGAAAGAACTCACACTTACGAAAGGCCATATGTTTGTAAAATTTGCAAGAAATCATTCAGTCAAGTAGGCAACCTTAAGGCTCATCAGAGAGTTCATACTGGAGAGAAACCGTATGTATGTAAAATATGTCATAAAAGATTCAGTGATCCTGGCCGTCTTAAAGATCATTTCAGAATACATGCTGGAGAAAAGCCATATATTTGCCCAGTTTGCCATAGAGCATTCAGGCAATTAGGTAATCTTCAAGTTCATGAAATTACTCATAATGGAACAAAGCCTTATGTTTGCGAAATGTGCAATAGAACATTCAATCGATTATACTCTCTCAAACATCATAAAAGAATTCATACTGAAGAAAAGCCATATTTTTGTAAAGTATGTAGTAAGACATTCTATAACTCAAGTGCTCTTAAAGATCATGAAAGAATTCATTCAGGAGAAAAGCCTTATGTTTGTAAATTTTGCACCAAGGCATTCAGAATAAGTAAAGATCTTCAAGTTCATGAAAGAATTCATACAGGAGAAAAGCCGTATATTTGCAAGATTTGCACAAAGGCATTCAGTCAATCTGGAGGTCTTAAGATTCATGAGAGAACTCATACTGGAGAAAGACCGTATATTTGTAAAATTTGCTCAAGAGCATTCCATCAAAAAGGCGATCTTCAAAATCATGAACGCACTCACACCAGAGAAAAGCCATATATCTGTGAAATTTGCCATAAGGGATTCAGTCGAAGATATGGTTTGAAACAGCACAAAAGTGTTCATTCTGGAGAAAAGCTATATGTTTGCAATACATGCAAGAAACCCTTCAGGCTATTAGGTAATCTTAAAATGCATGAACGACTACATGCTGCAGAAAAGCGTTATGTGTGTTACATATGCAGCAAAGCGTTCAGTATGAAATATAATCTAACACAGCATTACAGAGTATTACACGGTGGTCAAAAGCAATATGATAACAAAATTTCTAGTAAGTTGTCTTCTAAAGCAGGTCACCTCAGTCACCTGGATAATGTTGATGTTAACGAACCATCTGCTGACATGAACTCTGTCAGGATGCTTTGGGATGAACAGGGAAAGAAATCTGAATATTTGGTCGAAACATTCGGATGTGGAATTTGCAATGAAATGTTTGTGGAAGAAACCCTTTTTGTCATGCATTGTTCTCATCACCTGTCTGGCAATGATTATTCAGGAGATTCAAGTCTTCATTCTCGTTGTCATGGAGTCCTTTCAAGTGACAAATTGAAAGAGAGATTAGACCTCAGTGATCTGAGACATCATCCTCAGTCAGAGCCTGTTACGAAAGCATTAGCAAGAAACAGTCTGAGATGGTTTGGACATTTGAACAGATGAAAGAATCTATTGATAGTGTTTCGTATCAGGTCATATGAAAGTATTGCACAACATGGGCCTCCATGTGTTATTGTGATTAGTGTTATTGTTCTTGATATCAGTATTAGACTACCAGAACATATTTCATTAAAAAAGAAAACAAAAACTAATTTTGAATTTCCAACTTAAAGAAGCTGCCACGTGATTGTATAAATATTGGTATTGCTTTATATAATGAAAAATTAAAGATAGCATAGCATAGGGTACAATGTGCTATTGTGATTAGGATGTTTGTCAAATTAATTATTTGGTCCTTGGTATCACACCATTAGACTATTTTATTATGTGTAGGCCCTACGTTTTTTGTCTTGTTTGTGTTTACTAATATCATTTTGATAAATTCTTGAAATAAACTGTCATCCACGCCACCATAACGATGACGTTAAACGTTTTTGCCTTGACAAAGCAGTTCATAATTTTCATTGAGAAACAGTTTATGTTAGCGGGTAGTAGCGGAAGTGATGATTGTGGTGATGGTAGTAGTAATAGCAATATGAGACACCCTGGTATATTATATGGATTGTTCCCAATTAAATCAGCAATCTGAGATATCATCATGTGCCGGAACCTATTACTGATACATTAGGCAAGAAACAGTCTGAGGTGGTTTGGACGTTTTGAACACATGGGGAAATGTTGATAATGCTTTATGTAATGAGAAATGAAAGATAGCATAGCGTAGGCTACAATGTACTATTTTGACTAAGGCCTTTGTCAATTTTGTTGGTCCTTGATATCACACCATTTGACTATTTCATATGTGTATGTTTTTAAAAAGGTAATTTTAATAAAGTAATAGTATGTGCTTGCAATATCATTTAGACAAGCTCTTGAAATAAGCTGTCATCATGGCCACAATATCAATGATATTGAGAATTTTTGCTTTTACAAAGCGGTTAATAATTTTCATTGAGTAACACTTTATGTAAGTAGTAATATTGGTGAGGATAGTGGACTAGAAGATGGAAGAGGGGATGCTGAAAATCTTCCAGGCAAACTTCAGGATATCATTCAACGTGTAGCTTAAATACAATCACCGTAGTTTGGGTTGAAGAAGCCACTGAATGCTCTGCATTTACCAGAACGCATGATAGGCCTACTAGTGTTGGGAAAAGTACAACTAATTAAAAAGATGAAAGTGCTCAGACCATCGTCCCAAGGAAATCGAAGGACCAGTCGGACGTGCTAAGAGATGGTCAGCAAATGTACTCAAATTTCCATTCCACAGCCATATCTTATTGCGAAGTACAACTTTAGGATGGGCGGCACTGATCGAATGGATCAGAATATCCATGGCCACAGAATTGGAATACAGACAGTGGCGGCGCCAGGATTTGGCGAGATGTGGGCCGTTGGGGTGGCAACTTCTAAGTATGGGGGCAACCATTTGTTGTTAGGTATGTAGTATTAAGTATAGGATCCCAACAGGGGGGCCAAACACTCAATAGGGGGAGGGGCCCGCGGTGGAGCCGCCACTGAATATGGAGTAAGAAATCGTGGTGCACATGGCAACTGTTTGCCTTCCATGTTGAGGTTTCTGTTAAGAACGCATGGATCCTGCATAGACAAGCCCCAGCTCATGATATAAATCAAATGTCATTGTTGCAGTTCCGTTGCTCCATTGTCCAAGCTTATATCATGAAGCACATGAAGTCAAGATGTATGAAGTAAGAAATTGAAAGAAAGAAATCTCTTGACAAATGTGTAGCAAATGCTGTCAGACTCCTGAGATTCGATGGAGAAGACCATTACATAGACAAAATGTCCACCAGTCGCGTATCCCTATTGAGTGCTTGCCCCAGTGGCCCCTCTGTAGGGACCTATACTTAGTACTACATACCTGTCAACAAATGGCTAGCCCCCATACTTAGAAGTTGCCACCCCAACGCCCCCTCCCCAATCCTAAAGCCGCCACTGATGTTCACCCATAGACGGTGTGCAAGTTGTGCCATGAAGACAAGAGCAATCTGTTGCAAATGTGCAGTCCTACTTGATGATCGATGCTTCAGAAACTTTCATACAAACTGTGTAAAGGCTTGATTAAGCCGATATACTACAAAACGATTACCATTTATCACAAATGTCTTTAGAAATATTCACTTGGTGACTTCTTCTGAGTAAACAGTGCACAGACTTAATTACTTCATTTCTTAGTTCAAGCCTTGCAAAATATCAAGTTTTAACCTTCTTAGCGTTAACGACGGCTCTTAGCCGTACAACCATTTTGATGTAAAAAGGGTTAACGACGAGTTGCGGTCGTCTATTGTCTACGTCTCCAGTGGAGCAGGTGCAGCTGCAGGAGCAGGAGGTGACCACCCACCTAATTGTTTTGGTGACACGCCCAACCAAATGGAGCCGCGGTCTGTGGCACTCGAGGTATTCTTAGTGGACACTCTGAGCCAATTATTGGCATTCCAATATCCAATGCCCCTCGGCCAAAGGAGCGAACCATTGTTGGCCGCTGATTAGTGTGACATATGGGACGGTCCTTCGGAAGCATTGTAAGAATGCACGGAGCGCTTTCTGCATGGAAAAGTGCCAGAGAATGTAACCTCAAGGAGGTTAAATACGAAGTAAAGGCAAGTTTTTGATGTCATTACTTCTCACTACTGCGTCGCGTCCCCAATATGGGTCACATTCAAAACCTCCATAATTTGCAAAAAAACAATATTTTTCTAAAACTCTTTACATATCAGAATCATTTTGTATTGCCAATAATCCTTGAGAGTTCGATCGTAATTCATTTAGTTTTGAAAAGTTTAGCCCAATGTTACGGCGGGTTGGGTCAAGAAACCTTGCTGCTTTTGTGGGTTGGGTAAGAATCATGATGGGTTGCATTGAGTTTTTAAAAAATGGACCTAAAACTTTGTAACATTTAGCTGCATATATAGTCTAATGATAATGAACTTCTCATAAATGCGGCCTTTCTTTCAAAATAGGAGTCCAGCTCACGTTTCTTTATTAGAGAATATTCTGATCGACGCCATTTTGTCTGATGAACAGCCATTTTGTCTGATAAACAAAAGAATCACGTTATTTCTAGTTAATGCGCCTCTTTTCACTATTGGCGATAGTTTCGTGTATGTTTTGATATTGATCGTAAGTAAATAATGTACATTTTGATATTATTTATATCTTGAGAAATATTGGTGAAAGTCATTTAAAATAACTTAAATGATACAGGTATGACTAAGGCAAAACAACATGATGGAATATGAAACGGGTTGGGAGATATAAACAACGTAACAACGTTTTTTAGTTCTAGAGTGGATGAAAGATGGACTGAATTGGATTAGAAATTACTGATGGCTACTAGTATAAAAGCTTTTAAAATGAACCTCGTTACTCTAAGATGCTAAATTAGTTTACGGACATAATCCACCCCAGACATTATTATCCCCCGGACATTATCCTCCTGGTACATCCAATGACATTAAACCCCCGGACACCTGCGGTATGACTAATTAGGCTAGATCTCTTCATGGGGCTTTGAATGTTACACCTCGTTGTTCTAGGGAAAATGTCCGGAGATTTCATCCGGGGGGATTATTTCCTACATCCGCTAGATTACAGACCTCTTACTTGTCCTGAATTTTCTGATTTTTTAGATGTTCCAATTTCTAGCTGTTTTTGTTGTCTACATGGCTTGTTAATTTGCATCATATTTTGGTGCTTCTTATATCTGTTAATTTGTATGTTAATCATCTCTACTTTCTGCTCTCTTCTGTGCTGCAGTCATTAATTCTATTGCTCATTTTATTTTTTCCAGCTCTCTACTGGATCCTACCTGTTTTCCTTCTAGGTCCATAACTTCACCACAATGTTCCCTCTGAGCTGTGCTACCATGCGCTTGTGCACTGATTTTCAGCTTGTAGCACTCAGATTTTTACCTTAGCACAGACAGTGGCGTAACGAGGGGGCGGGGTCATTTTGGAGACAGCCCCTGGGCCCCGGGATACGGGGGCCCCCAAAGAGGTGGACAACGACCTTTTTTTGCTCGTCAACACTATAGAAGTGTAGAAGTGTGAACGAAGACCTTTTTGTGGGTGATGACCTTTTTTGCTCGTCAGCTGGGGCCCCACATAAAGGATGCCCTCCGGGCCCCCAAAAGTCACGCTACGCCACTGAGCACAGATGCAAGCAGTGTGAAAAAATGTGTTATCTTATTAAAATAAAAGTAAAAGGAAATATAAGCAATCCGGCAGTGCCGTCACAGAACTTGCTGTAGGTTTAAGCTCAGCACTACCACTTTCGTCAATTGGTTAGCCTAGTTCTTTTTGTCCGATTTCTTAGTGTCTGGTGATGTCATCCCGTTATCATAGGCAGTGATCGTGATGTAAAGTAATCGTTTCAACTCAAGTGGTGTTGGTTGATGAGTTTTCTGTTGAGGCTGCGATGCCGGTCATAACTGGATGCAAATGTATGCGACTGAGTGAAACTTTCAAAAATTATCTAACATGTAACTTGCAATTGCTTTGATTAATTATCATCTTTATGTGTCGTCATCTATCAGGTGGTTGGCAGTCGTATGCCTCCAGTTCTTTATCTTTTGGTGCTCATTTTAGGGCTCTATAGTTCTTTGTTTTTGTCCATTCAAAGATGTCGTCCATCCATTCTTCTTGGTTGCCCCTTCCTCTTGTTACTCCTATTCTACCTTCCATTATTATCAGTGGTAGGTCTCCAGTTGAACCTTTCATAATGTGACCAGCATAAGACATTTTTCTTCATATTATTTCCTCTTTCCAAGTTGCTGTTGTTTTGTTTCTTCTAGTCCTGATTCTTTTGTTTGTTACCTTGTCCATTAAGCTGATTTTTAAGATCCTACTGTAACACCATAACTAAAAGGTCGTGATCTTTTTCATAATCTTCCTGCTCATTGTCCAAGTTTCACATCCATAAGTCAGCACTAGTTATCATACCATTACTAAAAATATAGCTTCAGGTACTCCTTAAGACTGCATTTACCATGCAGTGGTAAGAATTGCGACCTAAATGCACAATGAAATTGCAGTAAAATCGTGCATGATATAAAGGCTAATTTACTAAACGAGAGAAGCTGAAATCTAATGAGTTAAAGCAATTTTGTATTCTTATTCCATTTTAACGATCTGACACCAAGACATGTTTTCGAAGTGCTAGCACTGAGCACATATTCATTAGCCTACTTTCATACTTTAAAATTAGAACACCAACTTATGCAATTTCAGTTAGCTCATTTAATGTTGGTTAACATGCACAGACGTACTGTTGCTTTACTGTGTATAGAGGCATATATATCAAAATTCATATTAATGCGCAGTCAGATGGTGACAGCCATTTTCCTATGCTGCCTCCAGTTTTAATAAAGCTAGAGGTTTCCTTGTTTTTTTGTTGAAATATCGTGTCAGTTAAAAATATTTGATTACTGCTGAAAACATCGATATGGAGAATGCATTTACAAAGAAAACAGACAAAAGAAGACAGAAAATAATTTATAATATTTTTAGCGCTATTTTTTTTCAGTTTTAAAATTTTGCACACAAAATTTCTTGCAAAACTTTGCTTGCCATTTTTTGATTTTGCACATAGGTCAGTAATCCTTAGAGGGGACATTGCTCTGATCATCTCTAACTTTTTCATGAGTTCTTCAGAAATGATTTGTCATGTGTCCTGTTTCCATATGCTCCCTCCTTCTCTCTCTAAATGTCTCTCTGTAACTTTCTTTGTCTGTCTATATATCTGCCTGTCTGTCTGTGTCTGGTTGTCTGTCTGTCTGTTTCTTTCAAAGTATTTTTCTGATGTTACTTGTCCGACATTTTGTCCTATGATTGCCTTTTCTAACTGCTTATCTGAAGTAAATTTAAAATATTACAGCTTCTCATGTAATTTTGAAGTTTTTTGCATGATAGTTTAACTGAGGCCTCGTTTGATTAATTAGAGTTACCTATTGAATGTCGTAACGTTTTGGTCAGATATTATATTAGCCAGAATGACTTAGTTGCAGTGATGGTTTCAAGAATTCTTGATGGGGGAGAATGCAATGAATTTCTAGGAAGATCCCGCCAATTTCCAAAGGAAATATATGTAAACGGTTTAGAAGCAATCTGTATATTTGATTTATAAAATATAATGTTCAGAATTGACAAGGTATAAAAGCCATTTTAGTCTGGTTGTACAAAGTCATCGTACAAAATAAAGTTTTCTATTGCTGGAAGCAAATTTGTTGATGACATTGTCTACGTGGTTATGTCCATATCTTTGTGGATATACATCAAGGCTAATCCATTTAGACGATCATCTTCCATTGAAGATGCGGTTTTGGTGGGTCGGTGGGGGATGCATTCTCAATCATCAACATGGAACTGCCCCTGCTTAGTTGTATCTTTTCTGGTTCAGTGACACATTGTTTAATGAATTTATTCTGTAAACGTGTTGAAATGGAAACACTTGATTAAGAACTGACGGATGATGAAGAAGAATATGTTCTGAATATTTTGTTCAATTTAGATTTAGCCAAATTGTAGTGTTTGGTTACAGAAACGCTAGAACCATAAGTTATGTGTTCAAAGTTCACCTTTTAGTAGGTATCTCAATGTTTGACTGGCATTAACTTGAACTTCAGCCTCCATTTGGTAGGAGCAGTGTTGTTTCAGTTGTTGATTATTTTTCAGTTACAGTTACAGTTAGAGTTATTGAAATATTTTAAGTTATAGTTACAGTTAAAGTTATTTTTAGCTTCGGTTACAGTTATTTATTTTTCAGTTATTTTCAGTTATTTTCAGTTAATCGCCATTGAACACATTAATGAAATTTTGACGTTTTTTCTTAATGCACAATCACCCTGCTCTCTTTAATTGATTGAAAAATCTACTGATATGTAAATATTTTCATATGCTTGTTATCGCTACAACATTGCAAATATCCACATCTCTTGGGGGAAAAAACAGAAATAGTTTGCAACTATATATACAATTATTTTCAGTTATTTTAGCTATTTCAGTTATTTATTTTTCAGTTAACTGATATTACAGTTACAGTTAAAGTTAACTGAAACAACACTGGGTAGGAGCTTTTAGACCACATGTATAATACTTCTATGCAAACACAAAGTGATCAATGATATATTTTATGGGTACTTGCTTAAATAAAAACATGATCATGATGTTTCACTGGTGTTTAGTTTATTTCTGTATTTGACACAATGAGGCTGTCCTATTCAATCTTCATCTACGACTTTCTACCACTTTTTCACTCACAACATTTCAGTGGATGACTTTTCTTTTGTTGCCACTTGCTGTTTTTAACTGATTCTCACCAAATTTTCATCATTTCTTCTTTACTGGATGTAAAAGGAGGAGACTGCTGAATTCCATGAAATGTTTTTGATGCTGGTAGGCATTCCTGTTTTGCTGTCTATGGAAGCAATGAAACCTATACAAAATTGGTAGTAGTTCTCAGAAATTATTTGTCATACATTATAATTGCCCTACATCGGATAATTAATTTACCAGTACTCTGAGAAGATATTCTTAGTGTTTTGCTGATCACTATTGTCTATTGAGTATAAAGCAATGTCAACGTTTTTGAGTTTTAATTAATAATGAAAGATAGCTAAATAGTAGTTATAATTGACCAAAGCAGCTTAAGCATTGTGTGGCCATTGTATTTGTACAGATCATTCTCAAGTCAGACACTTCTTAGTGTTCCATTAAGAAACAGTAAGAAATTTAACGAGAATTCAGAAGCATTTGAGAAGAAAATTATTTTCTCACTTATTCTTAAAGCCATGGAGATGGAAGCAAGATGGCATAAGTGTAATACATGCACTAAAACATTCTCCAAAGAAAGGGGCCTCAGACTTCACGACAGAATTCATACAGGAGAAAGACCATATTTTTGTAACATATGCAAAAAGCCATTCAGTAAAATTTCCCATCTTAGAAACCATGACAGGATGCATACCGGGGAAAAGCCGTACACGTGCAAGACATGCAGAAAATCATTTACTACTTCAGGCCGTCTTAAAAGTCATGCACGGGTTCATATTGGAGATAAGCCATATGTTTGTGAGATATGTTTGAAAGGATTCAGTCTTGTGAGCAGTCTTCGAATACATTCAAGAATTCATACAGGTGAAAAGCCATATGTTTGTCAAATATGTGAAAAACAATTCAGTCAATGGGGCAACCTTGAAACACACAAAAGAATTCACACTGGCGAAAAGCCATATAATTGTAAAATATGTGGAAAGACATTCCGTACTTTACAGCATCTTAAATATCATGAAAGAATACACACTGGAGAAAAGCCGTATTTTTGTAAAACATGCAGAAAAGCATTCAGTACAAAATCTCAACTTAGACTTCATGAAAGAATTCATTCTGATGAAAGGCCATTTGTTTGTAAAATTTGCAAGAAATCATTCAGTGCAGTAGGCAACCTTAAGGCTCATCAGAGAGTTCATACTGGAGAGAAACCGTATGTATGTAAAATATGTCATAAAAGATTCAGTGATCCTGGCCGTCTTAAAGATCATTTCAGAATACATGCTGGAGAAAAGCCATATATTTGCCCAGTTTGCCATAGAGCATTCAGGCAATTAGGTAATCTTCAAGTTCATGAAATTACTCATAATGGAACAAAGCCTTATGTTTGCGAAATGTGCAATAGAACATTCAATCGATTATACTCTCTCAAACATCATAAAAGAATTCATACTGAAGAAAAGCCATATTTTTGTAAAATTTGTAGTAAGACATTCCGTCAATTAAACTCTCTTAAATACCATGAATGGATCCATGCTGGAGAAAAGGCTTATGTTTGTAAATTTTGCACCAAGGCATTCAGGATAAGTAAAGATCTTCAAGTTCATGAAAGAATTCATACAGGAGAAAAGCCGTATATTTGCAAGATTTGCACAAAGGCATTCAGTCAATCAGGAGGTCTGAAAGTTCATGTGAGAACTCATACTGGAGAAAGACCACATGTCTGTAAAATTTGCTCAAGAGCATTCCATCAAAAAGACAGTCTTCAAAATCATGAACGCACTCACACTGGAGAAAAGCCATATATCTGTGAAATTTGCCATAAAGGATTCACTCGAAAGTCTGGTTTGAAACAGCACAAAAGTGTTCATTCTGGAGAAAAGCTATATGTTTGCAATACATGCACGAAACCCTTCAGGCTATTAGGTAATCTTAAAATGCATGAACGACTACATGCTGCAGAAAAGCGTTATGTGTGTTACATATGCAGCAAAGCGTTCAGTATGAAATATAATCTTACACAGCATTACAGAGTATTACACGGTGGTCAAAAGCAATATGATAACAAAATTTCTAGTAAGTTGTCTTCTAAAACAGGTCACCTCAGTCACCTGGCTAATGTTAATGTTAACGAACCATCTGCTGACATGAACTCCGTCAGGATGCTTTGGGATGAACAGGGAAAGAAATCTGAATTTTTGGTTGAAACATTCGGATGTGGAATTTGCAATGAAATGTTTGTGGAAGAAACCCTTTTTGTCAAGCATTGTTCTCATCACCTGTCTGTCAATGATATTTCAGGAGATTCGATTCTTCAATCTCGTTGTCATGGAGTCCTTTCTAGTGACAAATTAAAAGAGAAATTAGACTTCAGTGATGTGAGATATCATTCTCTGTCGGAGCCTATTATTAAAAAAGAATTGGCAAGAAACAGTCTGAGATGGTTTGGACATTTTGCGACAGATTAATGGATCTGTTGATGGTGTTTCATATTAGGATATATATAAGAATAGCATAGCATAGACCATCGCCTGTTATTGCAATTAGGATCATTGTTCTTGATATCAGAACATATTTTGTTTAAAAAAAGAAAACAGATTTGGAATTTCCGACAAAAAAGCCGCCACATGATCATGGAAATACTGATCATGTTTTATATAATGAAAAATGAAAGATAGCATAGCATAGGGTACAATGTGCTATTGTGATTAGGATCTTTGTAAAATTAGTTGGTACTTGATATCACACCATTAGACTAAATCTTCATCTGTGTATGTTTGTGTCTTGTATGTGTTTACTAATATTGTTTTGAAACACTCTTGGAATAAACTGTAATCCAGGCCACAATAATGACGAGCATTTTTGCTTTCACAAATCAGTTACTGTAAAAATTTTCATTGAGAAACAATTTTTGCAAGTAGTGGAAGCGGTGGTAGTGGAGGTGTTGGTGGCGGTGGTGGCAATAGCAGTATGAGACACCCTGGTACATGTAAATTGCATGCGTTGTTCCTATTTAAATGCATGAGGTTAACTTAAATCCTGATTGGATTTCTCACTTTCAATAATAACTGATAGTGTAATAGTGAAGCAAAAAGCATAATGATTTTATATGTCAGACAGATTCTTCCCATTAGGTTTAAGACAAATTTTATATATCACTGTCATATTGAGTCCTGACATTAGTGTAAGCACGAGGAGTGCGCCTGACCCCACACACACACACAAACACACACAATGCGCATCCCTTGCTATGACACTGTCTTGGTAGGCTACAATGCAGATGCTGCTATAGAAATGCATTAATTTTACACGGAACAATTTTTGGTCAAGATATTTATGAAAAATAACGAGAACTCACTGATCCAGCTTTTTTCTTCAGTTGCTATTTAATACTGCAGGAAAATGTATACACATGATGTACTGTAAAATCATAATTTAAGCTGTGGAATTTCAATCAGTCGCTAGGTGAAACTGATCTGTCTGATCCATCTTTCAATGCTGTCCCTAGGTGGCGTCCGCCTAGCTTACAAAACACAGATAAGACTTCGTCGAAGAGTTTCGGTGGTAAGCTCATCGTGTCGCTCTATTTTCAGAGGTAGCCGTCATCGTTGTAGTCGTTGTTGTGATGACGTGTCGTTGTCAGCGATAGCACAGAAAGCAGTACATGTCGAGGGAGCAACAGTAGCGTTTACGTCGTGTTAGGTTGGAATCCTTTGAAAATATATTAAGACAACTATACAGATATTTAGAAAACAAGATACAGCATAGCAGGTGAAAGTATATTCTTCTGTATTTAATGGTGGTCTTTAAACAGGGACGTCATTTGGGGGAGGGCAGATTTTTAGGTGTTTTAGATTTTTAGGGGGGGGAAATTTTTCGCCAATGTTTGTGTTATTTAGCTTTTACATGCCAATTGGCTGGCTAAATAGGTAAAAATACAAAAATACACTGAAAAGCAATAAAAAGGTCAGCAGTCCCTAAAGAAGGAGTGCTTGATGTTGAGTAATCTGAAGTATGTAGGCCTAGTAACTAATCGTAAAAATATGACTGACAAGCAAAAAAATGTCAACTTTGTCGCAAACTTGTCAGGTCGAAAGTATCTTGCCCCTTCCCCTGAAAAACAGTGAAATGACGTCTCTGTCTTTAAAAGTAAGAACCTATACATTTTATAGCATGAAATCTTTGATCCCGTATTTTATTAACGGTCGACGGTGAATTAATAAGAAGCGCCATAGAAGTTGGTTGGATAAGTGTTTCTTAAACAGTAACAGGTGAAAGCGCCACTCTATCGTCAGGGGTGGGTTGAAGGCCTCACTTAAGGGGACAAGTCCCTTAAAGGTTTTCCTAACCGTCCCACTCCTCACCCCACCCCAACACGAGCAGTGAAATTTTGCATAAATTGAGACTTGCAGTGGAATTACAGTAGCAAAATAGGCATATTTTGAACCCTCGATCTCTCCCGTTTGCACACCTTTCATGCGCAAAATCTCCTAAATTCAACCCCTCCCCCTCAGTGCGTACGTACTATATGGATGGACCCTTGCCTGAGATTTATCAGGACTCTACTGTTTAAGAAATCCTTCTATGTAGCACCCCCCACCCACACACACACACACACACACACACACACACAGTTGTAGCTAGAGTATTCGGCGCCCGGGCCAAGGTAGAAATTATCGCGCGTAGCCTATACATTTTCTAACTTTTTTGCCTCTAAACGTATAAAAACCAACGATGGCCTCTGTTTTGCTCATCGTGCTTTTCGCGGCGTTGTTACAGGAGTAAAGTGGTTAAAGAACTAAAGAAGTAGGCAGAATGCGCCTTGCCCCCAGGACGGCCCCCGCGGGGCAGCTTGGACCCCCGTTCCCTAGCTACGGCTCTGTCGAGGTAGCCTACCTCATACGTCAGAATATACCATTGGGGGTACTTGAGGGACGTTGTGGGGTACGCAGATTGATCCAAAAATAAATAGTGTTTTAAAGACTTTTACTACAATGTAGGCCTATACTGTAGACCTACATATACTGTAAAAATGTGTAATAAAATTATAATATTTAAAAATCTAAAAGGTAAATCCCACTTTCTGGCTTGTGCACAATATGCGACCGAAGTACTTGGCAGTTTTTAAATTTTTCAATATAGGGCCTATTACGAAGCATAAGTGTTTGTCCTCATATACGGTACTGTAGGCTGATAGAGGGTACTTCGCTCTCTTATACTTGCCTAAGGGATAAGTATCAAAAACAGGCTAAGAACCACTGGTTTAGACTACGGTGTATAGACCTAAGACCTAATGCGCACACTGTATTTCGGTTTCTTCTTCATTTAAAATATTGTATTTGTTTTAAGCAACAAAACCAAGCAAAGCAATGTAGTTAGTTAAGCTTAGAGGACCGGTAGAAAATGTTCCTATTGCCCCAGGTACCAGGGCCAGTTGTTACAAGTCCTTCCTATAAAACAACCTTAAATATGTATGTGTACTTATCTTTGTTCTATATCTATATGTGTGGAAATCAGGAGCGTAGTGACGGGGATATATCTGTATATATACCCCCCAAATCAGTCTACCTTAAAGTTTTTTTATGTGATTTATATGTGGTTATATGTGGATATTTGTAGTTTATAATGGTTTATAGTTAAGGATTATACCTTCTCCCCAACATTTATACCCTCCCAAATCATATTCCTGGCTACGCCCTGGTGAAAATATTATTAATTTTTTAACAAATTGCCAATAACAAAATATTTAACTTTTTAAACTTCTAACTGTTTTATCATATTCTCAGTTTTCTTGAATTATGCTGCGGACCACCACTTTGCCAAGCACGGACCGGTGCCGGTCCGCGGACCACCGGGACCACCGCTTTGGAAAGCACTGCGCTAGACAATTCGAAGCGTAAAATCGGCGCCACAAACAGCATTCCGGCGAATTTGCTCAGTGCCAGTGGCGGCTCTAGGATTTGGCAAGGGGGGGGGGCGTTGGGGTGGCAACTTCTAATCATTGGGGCCAACCATTTGTTGTTTAATGTATATAGCATTGAGTATAGGGTCCCAACTGGGGGCAGGCACTCAATAGGGGGGCACGGGCCACCCCTGCCCCCCCGGTGGATCCGCCACTGCTCAGTGCTACTCAAGGCGCTCACCTGGTTCGCCTACTCACCTGATTCTCCACGGAGGTGTCCTTGAGGAACTTGGACAGCATCTTGTTCAGGAAAGGTACTTCGAGACCGCCCATCGGAAACCGCCGATCCATCGAATTCCTCTCCCGTCCGCCCTGGAAGTAGTCGGGTGCGAGTTCCAGCAACGACGAAAGAGGAATTCTTCTCTGACCGGTTGCTCCCTCCTCGAGGGGCTCCCCATTTTGAGGGTAGAACCCGATATCCGCTCCAGGGTCATCTACCGACGCTGATCCGCACAATGTTATCAGTGACGTCACGAGTAGTAAGTAAGAAAACGTTTCCATTGTTGAACTGGACAATCGAATTTCTCGAACTCGAACCGACGTCCGCTCAGCGTCTGTGCTGGAAAGTCGAGTCTTCTGGTCTTTTAAAGCGGGATTTTGTGTCCTCCGCCACCCCGGGAAATTCCCCCCGATTTCTTTCTCACTTTCCGTTTAGAAATTTCTCTTTATTAATGCATTGGTTTTGGATGCGAGAGGAGGCGCTGGACATTCCGCGATTGAAATTGACTTTAGCGCCGCGCGACCGGACCGCGGAGATGCTCTCTCTCAACTGCGCCGCACTTCGAAGTGCAAACAGTTTTCCAAATTGACGCCGAATCCGTGAAATCTCAGGGCGACGGCTGCGCTCGAAGGAGAGGAGCGCCACCGCGAGTCTTTCGCCAGGCGGCGCTAGGCGCATTTGTCCCGTTCCTCCTTCTCCTCCTCCCCCTCTTCCTCTTCCTCGTCATCTCCCCCTTCTATTTCTCTCATTCTGACATCACTTTCGACACCGTCCGTGGTGTCCGGTCAAATTGATAACTGGATCTTCGTCTGCTCTTTTCTGTCTGTGATTTCTCCTCTCTCCATTTACTTCTCTCTCTCTCTCTCTCTCTCTCTCTCTCTCTCTCACACACACACACACATACACACGCACACACACGAACTCTTTCTCCCACCTCCCACTCTGTTTATTTCTGTTCTGTCTCTGTCTCTGTCTCTGTCTCTGTCTCTGTCTCTGTCTCTGTCTCTGTCTCTGTCTCTCTCTCTCTCTCTCTCTCTCTCTCTCTCTCTCTCTCTCTCTCTCTCTCTCTCTCTCTACCTGTATATCTGCATAGGTATCTCTGTCTCTTTGTGTCGCTCTGTCTCTCTTTTTGTAGCACTATGTTTGACTGTCTGCTTGTCTATTTGTCTTTGCCTCTGCCTCTCTCTCTCTTTATATATATATATATATATATATATATATATATATATATATATATATATATATATATATATATATATATATATTCAACAGCACAGGGCTTTTAGGTGTATCTGTGTGTCAGAATATATTCATTTGTGCTCTTTCTCCTGTGTTCCTTCTTTTCGTCGTTTAGGTCTGTTCGTAAGATATTCACAATTTCACAATTGCGTAGAATTTCGCGTCGAAATGTGACAAATGTCCAACATTATCCTGATTGGGGTAAGTAATTGGATGGGTGACCACTTGACATTCAGTCGTATGCAATCTAATTGATTGATTGGTTGGTTGGTTGGTTGGTTCATTCATTCGTTCGTCCGTTCATTTATTTGTTCTTTCAGCCAATCAGTCACTATGTCACTCACTCAATCATTCCGTCAGCCAGTCACTTATTCATTCACTTTGTCATTCGTTCATTCATTCTTCTTTCTTTCTTTCCATCGTGTAAGTGCCTGTGATTTGATTCTTGTTATTGCTGTTATAACCAGGCCGCGATCCCCCAACTGCCCAACTGCACCCCCTCTACTGCTACATCCCCCCACCACTACATCTCCCCCACTGCTACACTTCCACAACAACTACATCCTTCCAAGCTCGACATATTCCCCCCACTGCTCCAGGTCACAAATCGCACCCTGGTGATAAATAACACTGATATTTCTGATAGACGATCAATACCACCTGCAACTACTAGACGCTGCATTAATTTGCTCATCTGCGAAGTATTTCCTCCTTAGAAATGAAAAAAAAAACATTTCCAGCGGCGTGCAAAACAAGGTTTTGTGACGAAAAAAACAAGCAATTTTACTTTTTTTCATGACTCCACGATTTTTCCAGAGGGTGCAATTGCACCTCTTTGCACCGCCCCCCTTCGAACGCCCATGCTTAGACCAGCAAGCGCTATATAAAGCACAATATGTATAAATGCTTTTGCCGTCTCCGTCAGCGAAACGCAAGCGAAGGGATTTTAGTAGGATGAAATAGAGGTTTAGTCGAAAGAAGAATGATTTTTAGGCTATTGACAAAGTTTCGCAATAATAGACGTGTCACGTGGCTCCATCTGCCGTGGTGAATATTAGCCACTCGAGTTCTGGAAGAAAACCTCGCCTTGAGCGCTGTAACGCCACGCGATCTGAGTTCACTCGGCACGATCATCGCCTTTGGCACTTAAAGTTGCGTCGACATTGAACGGACCGAGACAGCATGACGTTCCTGCCGCAAAGTGCTAGGGTCTATTTCTATTGTCATGGTAGTTAGTCTTCACCAACCCTTATTGTCACCCATGGGCGCCCTCAGAAATGGTTCCAGGAGGGGAGTAAAACACAATGGTCACGGTTACGTCACATTAATATTTCCAGGAGGGGGCAAACACATTTCAACACAGCGGTCACGGTTAATATTTTAGCAAGGTTTTCAAATGTTACTGTGAAATATTGATATTTGCATTTCCAGAGGGCGAGCGCCCCCTCTTGCCCTAATGTGCCGGCGCCCATGTTGTCACCCCCAATATTGCCCACGATATTATACTGATGTGGAGTGACTACGAGAGGGACGTCGCACATCACAATAATCAGGGACCAAGTCGATAAAAAATGTTTGATGAACAAAAAAGTCGCCGATACAATTTAGTCTCCCATCTGGTTGGCGCCCGGGACCACAGCCCCCCCCCCCCAATGCACGCTAAAGTATGCAACTGTTACCTACTGACCCCTGAAGTCAACAATTTCCATGAACACATTCTGTGGCCCAGTACGTCACGGACCCAAACCCTATCCCAAGCCCTAGTCCATAATCATTGCTGTAACTCGAACCAACTACAGTAGGCTACATTATATCTTTGGCCTACTTCTAACCTTGACCCATTTCATAACCATGCCTCTAACCATATCTGTGTCCCATCTCCTGCTCTACTAGTGACACCAAATGCTCTAAATAAAGCCGCGTGAATAACGTTTAAAAATGAATAACGAAGACACCCATTCAAACTTTCAAGCGTGATATTTTTATTTTTAAATAATTTCCTTGAAAACGCTTTCTTTCTGATCATAATAATATTGCTATGCTGTAAAAACGCGTAGGGGGTCTATTCATCGTCGTCATCATCATCATCATCATCATCATCATCATCATCATCATCATCATCATCATCTTCTTCTTCTTCTTCTTCTTCTTCTTCTTCACTTTCTGTCTGCATGGTGGCAATAGTTAGATATGAAACATCTCCACTTTGCTAGATCTTGTGTTAGTCTGCATTCTTCTACGATTTTCCTGTTCTTCGTTTCCAGATCCTCCTTGATGCTATCCATCCATCGTCTTCTTGGTCTTCCTCGCCTTCTGTCTCCTACTGTTTGGTTATGTAGTGCTTTATACAGTAGGCCCATCTATTGCTTTCCATTAGATGGGAATACAAAACACTACATAGGCTTATAAACAGAGTAGAAGGATTTAGGGCTTTAGGCAAACACTATAACAGCGTCTATGCGCACTCTGTCCTGTACTTATGCCGGACTGCTTCTTGACTATAATATTGCCTTTAAATGGTTTGTTTGCTTTGCCTAAAATTTGGACGTGTATGACTGTTGTAAATAAAATCATTATTGCTGGCCTTAAAAAAAGATGGTTCATGTAATGTAGCGTGGTGTAATAGCTCGTGAATTTCTTTAGCGCTTGTGTAGAGATTTCTTACGAATTAGCGACCAGACAGAACACTTCCCGGTTATTGTAAGTAAATAAGCAAGCAAGGAAATCTGGTCAATTTATATAGCGCTTTCAAAAGCAGCACCGAAGTAGTTCCTTATTCCTAGGCGCTTAATCTTGGAATGAAGTAGCTATAGCCAAAGGTGGGGTCATTCATGCAGGGTCATTTAATCCAAAGGGTAGTGGTTGGGACGCTGCAGATATGGAGGAAACGAATTGTATGCCTGTACTCCACCGGCAGTTGGGGTTCAAAAGCAGGGGTAACGTCGTCTACACAGGAGTTATATTCCGTTCGTTTGGGAGTACGGGAGACATCGGGAGGGTAAGGAGTGAAGCCCTAATCAGGAGAACATTTTGAGTTCTGAGGTGTCTCTCACGCCTGTCTTTGTCTGTCTTTGTCCGTGTGTCTGTCCGTGTGTCTGTCTGTCTGTCTCTCTCTCTCTTTATCTCTCTCACACACTCTCTCTCACTCTCTCTCTCTCTCTCTCTCTCTCTCTCTCTCTGTGTCTCTCTCTATCACTCTCTTTTATATATACTCTCCAAAATCAGTCTACCTTATATATATATATATATATATATATATATATATATATATATATATATATATATATAATATATCGCTCTCTCTCTCTCTTTCTCTTTATATCACACACACACACACACACATGCACTCTCTCTCTCTCTCTCTCTCTCTCTCTCTCGCTCTCTCTCTCTCTCTCTCTCTCTCTCTCTCTCTCTCTCTCTCTCTCTCTCTCTCTCTCTCTCTCTCTCTCTCTCTCTCTCTCTCTCTGCCAGCCAGTTCTAAGCCACTATAGGCCACTTTGGCTCTAAAAGTATACTTCAGATCGCTGGATCAAATCTTTAATGACAAAAAACAAACTGAGCCTGACATAACCTACTCGAGTCAAAGTAGATATTATACAGGCCTAACCTAAATCGGTAACCGTAGAATGAATGTCTTAGGCCTAACCTGTATAATCCAGCGGTGAAACACCTCTTGCATTGTTCTTTCGGCGGACTTGAAGGCAAAGTTTAATCAACTTGCGAGAGAAGGAACTGAGTTACAAAGTTGGAGAATTTTCTGGAATCGGTGAGAAATTATTATTGCGTCTTCAGACATCAAATGTATCGCCTGAATTTGCAATTACAGGCAATGTTTATAAGCCACTTGCATGGGCGCCCGCACATTGGGGCAAGAGGGGCGCCCATGGCCACTCGGGTCTCTGTAGTTGGTCCTCACTTTCCGTAAACTTTTGACCGTTTTGGCTTGCTTTACTATTCAGGGGCGTAGCCACGGGGGTATATCGGTATATAAACCCCTCCAAAATCAGTCTACCTTAACGTTATTTTAATGTGGTTATATGTGGTTTATATGGTTTATGTGTGGTTTATTGTTATAATTAACACCCACCCAAAATATTTATATTTATACACTCCCAAATCAAATTCCTGGCTACGACCCTGTTACTATTGAACATAATGCAGATCTGACCCCATGTGTTCCAAACATCATTTATTTTTCTAGCGCTAGACGAAGCAGAGAGAGAGAGACGGAGTCAAACAGTAGCAGAGACACATAAACAGAGAGAGAGAGAGAGAGAGAGAGAGAGAGAGAGAGAGAGAGAGAGAGAGAGAGAGAGAGAGAGAGAGAGAGAGATAGTTGACGATCAACACGCATTTTTACAGACCCTAAGCAAACAAACTAGATATTAATTTACTTACTTACTTGATTCGCATGACGACACGCGCGCATATGAACATACTTCGAACCCAATTTGATAAATTTTATGAATGAAATTGTCCGGAAATACTTCTTTCAAATTTTCTTATAATAATTTGTGTTCCAATCTGCAAGTCACGTCATCGAGCATGAGAAGTCGTCAAGCGGCGCCACATAAAAGCATACTCATATAGCGCCAAATTTCCATTTGGATTTCATTCCAGAGTGACGATAAAACTTGTTGCCATTAAAATGTTATTGTCAGAAATGCAGAAATACGTGACGCTTATTAGAATGACAATTTTCCAACGAAGCAAAAGCAGATCATGCATCGAAAATGAGAATTATTTTGGATCACGCAAAGCCAAGGTTATCAAGAACGATAATACGTATTATGAGTTGGTTCAGTTCTCTCCTCTTGATCTAAGTCCTGTCGGATGCTAGACTGGCTTTGTATAGCTTTTAGACGGCATAATAAAGTATTGTAGAAGATATACTGTAATGAGTTTTACACACACACCCTAACACCCTCCAACACCCTCCAATTTGAGGTCGACCCCCCCCAAAAAAAGGTAATGTCACAATGGCATGCATACAAAATGCATACTAATTAGCTCCAGACATCTCCAAATTTGAGGTCGACACCCCCCAAATTCACAACCCTAGAAATATCCCTGAATGAGTATAATAACTGAAGTAGGTATTTATGATACTGTATACGGCAAAATTGTTATTTGAAGGCTCAAAGACAAAAGGACAAAGAATGGGAATGCACGAACAAACCTTTTAGAGGACAAGAGGGCAAAGAATGGAATTTACTCAGCAAAGACCATAATGTGAATAAATGGATGGGAGGAACATAATGGTTCTCACACACTGCAGGTCCTACTAAACTACCCAAAACCTTATTATTATTATTATTATTATTATTATTATTATTATTATTATTATTATTATTATTATTATTATTATTATTATTATTATTATTATTATTATTATTATTATTATTATTATTATTATTATTATTATTATTATTATTATTATTATTATTATTATTATTATTATTATTATTATTATTATTATTATTATTATTATTATTATTATTATTATTATTATATATATTATTAGTAGTAGTAGTAGTAGTAGTAGTAGTAGTAGTAGTAGTAGTAGTAGTAGTAGTAGTAGTAGTAGTAGTAGTAGTAGTAGTAGTAGTAGTAGTAGTAGTAGTAGTAGTAGTAGTAGTATCATCATCATCTTCCGATCATGATTGTTTTCACATTGTATTGTTGTATTACAGCAGTTAAGTGTGTAGCCCTGATATAGACTGGTTGAATTTTCAATTTCATTTTTTAAATTCGTACTTGAATACAATAACACTTTAAGACCTCTACTCAGAAACACTCGATACTTACAGGGGTCACAAACTTCGTCCTGTAATCATTTTATCGGCGAATAAATGCCGGTAAGAGAGCATTGAATAGCTGCAAAAACATCGTAAAACTTCGTTTGTGCATCGGTTGACTGTTTTTTGTCTAACACGAACCATAAAATAACGAACTGCTTTTTTAAACAAGCGCAACTCTCAATGAACGCGTTTCAATTCGATTTGATTAAACGGAAGATCAATCGGATATAGGCCTCGACCTATTTACATTGGAGCGTTACTAATACAATAAAGAATTCAATGATGACGGTTCTAAAATTACGCCGACATACAGTACAAGTAGGCCTAATTGCCAACAATACTGTACAACAAAGAATTCGATGTTGACGATTGTAAAAGGACGCCGATGCATGATTACTTTGATTAGCTGTGACCAGCGCCTTTATTTGGTTGCCATCATAAAATACTATATGCAAAACACAATCTTTCTTACCTAATTCCAGTGTGGCATTCACATATGGGAAAAATGGGATTCCTGGTCAAGAGCAGGACTCGTTATCCCTTCTCTTTGAATAGCAAGCTGAGGGGTAACTACATGGGGAGGTGGCAAGCTTTCTTCTATTCCCACGGGCTATCTACCAGCCGAAAAGTCCGCGTGCGATGTCGTTAACCCCTTAACTGGGTGCCCCGAGTAGGCTAACACTCGTCCATTTTACATTGAGTTACAAATAGTTGCCCAGTTAAGGGGTTAAGTGGCGCATCAGCTTTAACTGGCCACAAAGTTATTACACGTCATTGGTGATGTGAAATTTTAGTTTTTTTAAATATTTAATTTAAAAAACTGACGTATTTTATTTCAGCTATCAATCAATCAATCAATCAACTTCTATAGCGCCACTATCATAATGCCCAGGGCATCAGCCGATGGCGCTCAATTAATGTAAAAACTATTCTTCTTAAATTCGAAATTGCAGCGTCACCAGAGAGGATTATCGATCTCTTACTGAAGACGTCACTGGAAAAAAATGAGTAAGATCGACACAACGACCGCAGCGCCACCTGTCCGCAAGTCTAGGAGTCTGCACGACATCTTTTCCGGATTCTTCCTGAACCACGTCGGGTCTTCTAGTCCAACAACCGTCGGCCTGGCTACGCCCTTCGATAAGAGAACCGAAAACGAGGGCGCATCTGGCAGCCCCGTTGAAGCCGCTTTCGGAACTCATTTCGAAGCCGACGACCTGAAGCTGTTGGAACCGTCACCGGATGTCGCATCCATCGGTAGATGTCGCCACTCAACGTCGTTTGGATTTCTATATTGCTGAAGAATTTCATAAAACCAATTAAATATTTCACTCATACTATATTTGAGTAAAATCGATTATAAATAGAAAGGCGGAAACATTATAATGATTAACTCCACCATGGCGGGTGGCAAGCCCTGCTTGAGAAAGAAGGAGCCAAACACACACACAAACACAAACAAACACACACACACAACACAGACGCACGCACACACACACACACAGACGCTCATCGCGGTGATACAGACGAGTCGATAAACACACGCACACATTGTAATGATTTTGCACATTTAATATAATAATATAATATAACAAGGTTTAAAGTGGTTCACTAGGGACTGCCTTGTATGAGAACCACTGTTAATCAGAAATATCAATTCAGAATTGTCAAGGCTACAAAAACGGAACGAGAAACATTTTGCGATTGCCGAAACAGATGAATTACGATAATTACGGTCAGAATTACGCTGAATTACGGTAACTACGGTCATAATTACGCTGAATTACGGTAACTACGGTCAGAATTACGCGGAATTACGGTAATTACGGTCAGAATTACGATACGTGCTACGACGAAACAGAGGACTTCCCAGAAGTTCCCTACTTCTATAGAGATATGATATCAAGACTCGCTGACATACTTACTCTGCGATTTCGGTATTTTTTCTGTTATTAATCGCTCGATACGTCACATCCGGTGGCTTCCAATGACAGCGTGACGTATCGCTTGTCACAGAGCGACATCTACGAACCGGAAACGGAAATTACGGACGGATTAAAATTAATTCGTAAATGAATCTGAACGGGCAATCGTTGTTTGATCATAACGCATCGGTCTCTTTCTTATCTCTGGCCCTCTATCGGTGGAATCTGAATTGCCAATTCCAAGCATGCAGAGATCGATAGATATAGGCTATAGCGGGTCCTTAATGCAATATGTATCACGTGACCGTCTTGAACTCATGACCCGTGACATTAGGGTCGTGACCTCTGCAGTTCAGTCATCGGGTCGACGTCGGATTATATGACGTCAAGCAATATTATTGACGTATGTCATATGTAGTCCTAGCGCTGCATGACAGTCGGAATGGGCGGATATGGGTAAATAGAAAGATTCAAACTGCATCGAGTCAAGTACTGGACTTTAGACTGTAAAAGCAGAAAGCGAAAGACGAGGGGAAACTGCACTGGATGCAATGCTTTGGCTTGGAAGATTGCTACTTGTTTCCGCCCACGACACGAAAATTAATTTGCACACACACACACACACATGCACACACCAACACACACACACAAATACTCATCGAATACGCCCACACAAGAATTTCTGGGGGCGGTGACCCTGCATGATACCTCCGCAATTATTCTGTTGGTATTTTTGAATTCCTACTGACACACTGTTTCATTTAGAATTTTGTGGAGACATTCCAAAAATCGATGAAACCGAACAACATTTTAAGAAATGATTGATTTAACGCGAGTTTGCAGTTGCATGAAATCTCGCGTCGAAATCGGAATTTAATAATAATGAATCTATGTAAACTCAGTGGCGGCTCTAGGATTTGACAAGTGTGGGGGAGGGGGCGTTGGGGTGGCAACTTCTAATCATGGGCGCCAACCATTTGTTGTTTAATGTATGTATCATTAAGTATAGGATCCCAACTGGGGGGCCAGACATTCAATAGGGGTACGCCCCCCCCTCTGCCCCCCGGTGGAGCCGCCACTGTGTAAACTACCAAAAGCTGTTAATTATGATATCTATGATGGGTATTACTGACGATGTACATAGATTCTGTCGTTTCAACGAAGAATTTTGCCGTTCTTTATTCTGGTTCTTTGACTTTCTTCGTCTTCATAGTTTGTTCTCTTCCGGTTTCGAACCGTTCTAATGCGTTCTTGTTCCTGTTCTTTTCAGCGGCATCGTCGCGCATGCGCAGGAGTGAGACGTGGTCCTCTCCATTTCAGAAATCGACTCTTCTACTTCCGCCATCATCGACGTCTGACGTCACAGCAGCCCTGCCGGACGATCGGTCCACTTCCGGCGTCATCAGCTTCACCGCTTCCGGCGGAAACGACAACAGCATCTACCCCGGAAGCAACTTCCTGTCTTTCCGGAAGTCGCTCTCCGATATTTTCAATCCTGAAAAGACGACGATCTCCGATCCAAGAGATCGAAGCAGCTCCACCGGAAGTAGTAGCGGCGTTCTCTTTGACCCTGACCCTGACCTTGACCTAGACACGCCCCTCAGCCCAGATCCGTTTTCCAGGTCACGTCTCCGCTCCCTTCCATCTCTGCTGACCGAATCGGCCGGCGGTCACGTGACGACGTCCGGGACAGAAGCATCGTCGCCCGCCTCACCTAAATCGAAGCCCCCTGTACGTCGCCAATCGATGGCGCTGCCCGCTGTTGCGGAAGCGGACTCCTGCTCCGAACTCCAGGAGATGAACTCGGTTGATCATCCGGGTGAACTGACTTATGCCACGCGGCCGACTAGGACCCTCACGAGGTCCATGTCCTACGGAGGCGACACCAGGGATGCTGCTGTGTCCGGCGCCCTAACACATCCGGAGGAAGTCATCAGAGTCCCGGAAGTGATACCTCGGAGACTCGGAATTCTCGATCTGTTTGAAAGGAAGACGGTTCGTAATAAGGACGTGAACGCCGTGGCACCGCAGTCATGGTAACCGGACTTCCGCAATCCATCTCGTTTCCGGTTTAGTTTCTAATCTCTCTCGTGACGCTTTGTTACCTACAAAGTATCCCGGTGACTGTCCGCAACATTGCTTCCGGTTAAATTTGATGACGTATTTTTTGTGACCCAGATAAGACCACTCCCAGAATCCATTTCGTTTCCGGTTTAGTTTCTAATTTTTCGTTATGTATTAGTATTTCAAGTTTGATCTCTATACCTAGGCCGGACAAATTGAACACTATTGTCTAAATACACGAATCTTCTTAGTTGGACTTTTAGAGACACTTTCGCAGAGGCGTAGGCCCTAGCAGCTATATGGACAGCCTGGCCAAATGCCAATCTACAAGGGCCCTCGTCGCCCCGACCTGCAAAGGGCCCTCGACCCGAGTCACCCGACCCCCTAATAGGGTCCAGTATGCCCAGGACCGCATCATCGCATCTGGAAATTACGTTTGATAAGAGATCGCTAAAGTAGCAGAGAGGACCCCCTGCCCGTTTTTCATCAAGGGCCTTCCCCCGAGCATATTGCTACGCCACTGCATTTTCGTGTACTTACTCAGCTGTATATATATTCTAAAAGCCTTGATTCTGCCGCCGCTCAACGGTGTATGTAAAAATCTTCCCGTGAAAAGATCTTACTTACTTGCAAATGCTTTTGCAAAATTTGTCTCAAAACTTCAGATAATGCAATTTATTTTAAAATTTTATCAGCTTTTTATTCTTATCATTGGTTTAAACTTTTGCCACACTCTATCCTCTAAGTATCTTGTATATTTTTGTGCTTATTCATTTATACTTTGTTTAAAAATTAATTTTGTCAAAATTAATTTAATAATTTGTCGCAATGTATATTGTGTACAACAGGGGTAGACAGCAGTGGCGTCGCCAGGAATTTTTGGTTGGGGAGGGGGCGAAAGGGGCTAACGTGTCGGATTCCTTACTCACCGCTGCCCCCTTCACAGAAAACTTTCTCCCTGGATTTGCGCGAATCATGTAGATGGTCTGGGGCAGGTTGGGGAGCACTTGCCCCCATTTGCCCCCGCCCCCCGTGGCGACGCTAGTGCCTGTTTGACATTGGACAATGCAAGGATTATTGCTACAGTAGGCTATAGATATGCAAAATCCAGAAGAGTGATGAAACAAATTAAAACATATTTTCGTGTGTCCCCAGTTTAGCTGAGTCAAACTGTACTAGAATTGTCAATATATTATGCCTCAATTTTATTCTAAAGCATTCGAAATGCCCCGAGAATGGTGAGCCATTTGAAACGACACTATACAAAGTCTTTCAGAAATCTGTTCTCTCTCAAATATCTAAAAGATCGAAATGAGAGATAAGAAGGGGTTTAAGAGAGCTGATTTCTTGTAAGACAAGTTCTCTAGAAAACAAAAATATTATATAATTGATAGCCTGTTTGCAGTGCGTTGCCAGGAATTTTTGGTTTGGTTGGGGGAGGGGGGGTCAAAAGGGGCTAGCGTGTCAGATTCCTTACCCACCCCTGCCCCCCTTCACAGAAAACTTTCTCACCGGATTTGCGCGAATCTGGTATGTGGTCTGGGGCAGGTTGTGGGGGGGGGGCACTTGCCCCATTTGCCCCCTCGTGGCGACGCTAGTGGTAGAAAGACTGCGACCCGCGGGCTTCATGCGGCCCACCACTGGATTCCATGCGTCCCGCAAGATCATGTAGAAATATGCATTTGATCGCAAAAAGTGGATAAATATTTTAGCCTATGGAAACATGACATTTTATAGTATTAGGTAGTATTTGAAGAAAGAGTTTGCACAACACTGGAATGCTATAATGAATTCAAGAATTATTTGACCTTTACGCTGTTCAGTAGAAGATTCATTTTCGCTTTGTAAAATGTTTTGGGTGCAGTGTCGCCCTTGCCCCCCTCTCTCTCTCTTTCTTTCTCTCTCTCTCTCCTCTCTCTTTCTCTCTCTTTCTCTCTCTTTCTCTCCTCTCTCTCTCTCTCTCTCTCCTCTCTCTTTCTCTCTCTTTCTCTCTCTCTATCTATCTCTCTCTTTCTCTCTCTCTTTCTCTTTCTCTCTCTCTCCTCTCTCTTTCTCTCTCTTTCTCTCTCTTTCTCTCTCTTTCTCTCTCTCTCTCTCCTCTCTCTCTCTCTTTCTTTCTTTCTCTCTCTCTCTCTCTCTCTCTCTCTCTCTCTCTCTCTCTCTCTCTCTCTCTTTCTCTCTCTCTCTCTCTCTCTCTCTCTCTCTCTCTCTCTCTCTCCTCTCTCTCTCTTTCTCTCTCTTTCTCTCTCTCTCTGTGTCTCTCTCTCTCTCTGTTTAATTAGATCTAGGTGCTTTTTCACACCAAGAGTCGTTGCCTAGCAACGGTGTTTTCTCCGCCATACTGTTGCACAGCCGTTAGCGACGCAACAGAGAACCGTATCCATGGTATCCGAGACGGAGACCTTGAGTATCCTGAGATCCGGATCCGGATAGGGATGACGGTCACTCGTCCTCGCTCCAGGGTCCGCCGTGAGAGTCGTGAGCTTAGATCCGGAAGAGAGTTCCCAGAAGACGAGGAGATCTTCGATTGCGGACGCAATGACCTTTTCGTCCGAGGTTATTTCTATTCCCGTGTGCAGTTGTTGTTGTTGTTGTTGTTGTTGTTTGAACTGTTGCAACCACAGACAACGGGCAACAACGTCGTGTTGTCTTCCGTTGTTCTGGCAACCTGTTTCACGTCGGAAAAACGTAAACGTTTTCATGTTCACAGTAAGTTGGTCAATCAATCAATCAATCAATCAATCAATCAAGCAATCAATGAACCAGTCAAGTGCTAATCGATGAACCAATCGATGAATTAATCAATGAGCTAATGTATACCAACCAATTCAGTCAGTCAACCAATCAATCAATCAGTAAAAACATATACATATTGGCGTATATGTCACAAGCATGCAGAGATTCGATTTTGATTGAAAAATTCTGATAGGCTAGAGTGACAATTTATTTTTACGTTCACTGCAAATCGCATAGCTATAGGCCTATTATACATTTTAAAAATTCCACTGATGGGTCGTCAAAGAGCCTGGGTGGGATGTTCTCCCTGAAATCAATTGTCAAGATTCAGGCGTTTGAAAGTTGAATTTGGTTCCCAAGTTTCTTGGCAGAAATGAAAAAGCATTTATATTTCTTTGAATATTTTAATTAACAAATTGGCCTAAATATTGGTCAAATTGTGTGATAATTAACCCCTTAACCGTGTATTTAACTGTAACTCAATGTAAAATGGACAAATACATCCGGGATCCCCAGTTAAGGGGTTAAGGGCGACAACGGATACCTGGGAACCTTAACCTTAATATGAGATAATCCTATTCTTTCACCTTTAGAAGGTTTCGTTTTTGTCCGATAGACGGCGATGTTGCTTAGCGACCGCTCCGTAGCAACGACCAGTTGCCACGGTGATCTTCTATTTCCGGTTCCTCCTTTCAAGAATCGAACACCGGAAGTGCTGAAGCAGTTCTCACTGAACGCCCAGACGACGGTCAAAGTGTCCGGACAGCAGAGAACCAGTGTTGGGTGCCCGGACGCAGCAGCTGGGGTCCCCGCCGTGGGGTGCCCGAGCCCCACGGCGAGCAGGGTTCCATCGGGGCTGAAAGACAGACCACGAACTCCATGCGAACTGTCCCTCTCGTAACAAATTTCCTGTTTCTTCGCGTTCTGTGGAATTGAGTTTATCAGCTCCATGGAGGTCTTTGCACAGATTGGCTTGACATCATCCTCCGATCCAGTCGCTTCAAGACCCGCTTTTACGATCTCGGACATGGTCCAGACCCTTACCGTACCCCGTGCGGTTCTCCGCAGAACGCCGTCGCCGGCCAGGTCGTACTTGAGAAAACAGCATCCGGTGCACAGTCGGTCTCCGTCGCGGCTTCTCGCCAAGGCTACGATCGGGTTCGGAAGATGAAGGACCAGCCGGACCACGGCCGACGCGGTGACGCGACCGGCCCCTGCCAGATCCAGCCTGCAGACCTCGAGGTGTCCGGTCTCCGTTGCCGCCATGACGACGACCACCGCCCCCTCGGTCGAGAGAGCGGAGCCGCCGCCGTCGGCCTTGACGCAGAGAACGGCGTGGATTGGACTGTGGCAGGAGATGACCTTGACCTCGTCCAGGCGACCTCTGTCCCAGAGGCGAATGGTCGAGTCCAGGGACGATGTTAGGATGTGGAATGGCAGAATGTGGCAGTCCGTTACCGCTTTCTGGTGACCACTCAACGTTCCCGCGACGGCAAATCCCGTAAAATCTTCTTCCTCTTCTTCTTCTTCTGACGACGACCGACCTTCGACCTTGACCTTGTGGTTGTTTTGACTGACCTCGCCCTGAAGGTTCGAAAGGTCGAGTTTCATGTGCACCTCGTGTGTCAGAGAAGACTCGGTGTTTTCACTCGAACCTGACGTCATCCGTGACGTATCCGTGACGTCGGACGACGAATCGTCGTCGTCCTGGATGATTAGTCCGGTGAAGCAAGCGTGTTGTGACGTCATCGTTCGATTGGACGAATCGTTTCCTTTGCGGCCGACGTCATTCGCTTTTCCACCGGTGACGTCATAAATCGTCCGTGGCGTGACCGGAACTGGATCCATGTTGATCGCAATGTCCTTGCTTCCGGTATTCAATTCACAGCGTGGGGTAATTCGTGAGACAAAATCTCTAGTGGCAGCAACTCTGGCACGTGATTTTTCGGTCAGTTTCAACAGCTGGAAAGCCTCTTCCAACCGTCTCCGTTCTGATTTCCTCTCCACGTCTACCGTCCGCCGCTCCTCTCCGCCGCCAGTGCCACCCGCTTTGCCACCACCTCCACTCCATCCGTCGCAGCTGGAGCGTTTCCAGTTTCCACCACCTCCGTCGTCCAAATGTTTAGTTCTCAAACTTTCCTGGGATTCGCATGACCCCATTCCATACCAGGCACCCTTAAATTTTCCACCAATTCTAGAGCTCTCCCGACTTTTCCGGCTGTCTCTACCACCGGTTTCGTTCCTGCTCGTGGTAAAGATCCACCTTTGGGTCTTGTTGCCACCGATCTTGCCACCATCCGCCAAATTCTCCGTCTCTTTTCCAGGCTTTCCATCTTCCACGCAGCGCGGAGTGCCCGTCGGCGCCAGTTGAGTGGAATTGGACTCGGAAACCGGAAGGAACTTGTATCCGGGAAATCCTCGACGATGGAGGTCCGCTTCGGACCAACTGACGTGGAGCTGACCCTCCAGAAGACACCGGGCGTCCACTTCGCGCGTCATTTCCCCTGAAATCGGTTGATACTAAAACGCACAATATTTTGAAATCTCTAGAATTCTCTCAAAGTGAATTTATGTAACGCCAGAAGCCAGGGGCGGATATAGGGACGGGGGTTCAGGAAGGTACAGATGTCCCCGGGCGCCGAGGTGAGGGGCGCCAAAATTGGTTTCTATGGTAGGGAGTTCCGCTACGGGTGGTGCCTTTTTAGCTTGTCTGGGTATTTGCGAAGTTGCATAAAGGGGCGGCAAATGGACAGAGCGACGCCATGTTTGACTTCTTAGGATTTTCGTCAAGTTGAGGGGGCGCCACCAGTATATTTTGTCCCCGGGCCCAGGACACCCTGGCTCCGCCCCTGCCAGAAGCTAAGAGATTGGGGTGCTGAGCCACGGGAAATAGAACATTCTCGATGTTTCAATAATCGCACTGGGCGCTACAATTAGGGGACCTGGAAATTGTTCGTCTCAGGGGCAAATTGGATGCGGTTGTAGCATTGCTGTCCTTCTGCTCAAGTTGATTAAAGTAGTGGTTCCGTATTGATGTATTTCATTTTGACAAACTATTACAACATGAGTTACATGAAAAGTTACGACGACACTGATACTGTACATGAACGGTTTAAGGTCACATGAAGTTTATTTATTTTCCAGGGGCCCTGAACAATAATCCCTTGGCATTTCCTAGGGGTGTATTCCTGTCATCACCATTGGGGGATAGTATACTACCCGCCATACATATATGGAAAATCTTCCATTCGGGGCCGATATTGCAAATTATAGTGGGATTTTTTTGCTTGCCAGACTTTTAGGACGCTAATTAAAGAAACAACACTTATGGGGCTGGCCTTTAATGGAGACTGTCTATAATACGCACAGCACAAGACAGATCGCGATGGAGAACTCTGGCCCAATCTTTTAGTCAACCGTCACCAAGCGACGACGGCGCAATGACAGAGCATGACACATTGGGGATAGGATAGGCTATATGGTACTATACACCCTCTTCACTAATTATCAGGCGTGACCGTCTCCCGCAGTCCCTCCGTAATCTACGCCCCTGGCACTTCCCGGCCCGTGCGGCACCCATGAATACCAATAGCTCAAAGCATAGAGTTTAATATCAGCAAAATAACTTACTGTCTAAAAACGACACTCGGAAGATTGTCACGAATGAAATTCCCGATTCAAAATCTGTCGGTTTCTTGTTAAATATTGAGACTGATTCTATTGATATTTGAAGCCAAACGATCTCTCCAGAGGTCGCAAGTTTTCCTCGTGTTTGTCGATCGATAAAAGCGGTCGCCAGAGGGACTCTGGTATGAAAAAAACAGCTCGATATTAATACTCCTCGCTTGGTGACTCGTCCTTTGTGAAGAGCACGGATTATCAATTTAGCCGGGACACCAATGGGTTTAATGCAGGGGGTGTTAGTATAAAGTTCCGGTTCATGGAACAGCCAATTGATTCGGGGAGCGGGGGGAGGCTAGCGTGTTCCTGGAACAGCGGAAGTGTTGACGCAAAACAGGAAGCGGAATTAATTACATTTTGAATCGATGGTTGAAAGGTCTCAGTGCTAATCGTACGGAACGCAATAAGCTAATGGAGATGACTGTTACCACTGTAGGTTGCGAGGTTGGATCTAATGGCAACGCCTCAATCAGATCGAATTCTGATTGTTTTCAAGCAAAACAGATCGATCGTGAACTTATTGATCGCTATCGATTCGAATCATGCCCTCTTGCGATTCGTCGACCTATTTAAAATCCTGCCACCTGGCGAATGACGCGTCAACGAAATTAAGATCGATTTTAAAATTATTATAGTTTATCACAAAAGATTTACATCTATTAAAATAAATTTGTAAAATCAGAATAAAACAAACTTATTCGAAGTACACTTGATTTCCAATGTTACTAGGCTTCTATTTAAACCAAATTGACTATTTTAAACAAGTAAATTTTATTATTGAAAATCTCTATTATATCTGAATATAGAGAGATATCTCCTTAGAGACATGCAATGTATTAGCATAAATATGTTGACACCAATGCAATTCTGTTCGCAATCTTGTGAAAATGAAATTTGACTCATCGGCATTTCAAATAACGCTGTATGATACAATATGGACTCGACTAAGGCTTTTGACAACGTTGGTTTTCAATTTCATTCGGGCGTTTTGACTGTTCGGGAAGCGTGACTTTACACATTAACTTGCGAAAAGGGGGCGTGTAGGCTATGCTGAAAAAAGCTTATTGCTATATAATGAGGTTTAAATGGAATTTGTTATTGCGTATTTCTTTTCGTGTACCTTGTATTTTGTTGTTTCCTTTGATAACGCAAGATCTATTGTCGCGTTTTGTTATTTAACAGCACTTGACGTTCGTCTACTGTGAATCCTTTTCGCATTTCTCAATTTGTCACGAGCCTGTCAGAATTTCGGAACGAATAGCAAGCCTATTCATGGCAGTTGCGTGCAGCATCAGCTAATATAGCTTAGCCTATTCACAAACGCTAGCATAGCCTCCTAAACCACTTAAAATTACATAATATTATCAGTGGTGCTAACAAGGACTGACCCCCCAAGGACAAGGATAAGGACAATGACAGACATCCTCAAGGACGAGTATATGGACAAGGACCGAACCCTAAGTACACGGCCACAAAGACTGGCCTCTAAAGGCAATAATCAAAGACTAGAACAAGGCCGACCTCTCTCTCTCAGACAGAAAAGGAAGAAAGGAAACACCCAAAACGATTTCATTTAGAATTTAAAAATTTAACAAGCACTAAAATAAATAAACCAAATAGGTTGACCGTCTTACGGGTTTTATACCCTTTGGCCAACCCATTTCTCAAACGAATTATATATTTTTTACATATTATGATGTTCTTTTTGTTACATAGTAAGAAATGATTTAATTTTGCATGTTTAACCTGTATAATCTTGAGAAATAAAAATTGATTGATTGATAAAAGGAATGCTGTAAAACACAATCTAGTCACCAGCAAAATTGCATTTCAAATAAACAAGTATTTCTAGCGGCTGATCAGTCCAGGCCCGTCTCATACCTGTGTTAGGTCCCAGGCACCTGGCGGCCTGCGGGGCCCCTGCTGTGAAGATCAGATGTTGACAAGCAAAAAAGGTAACCTTCGTGCGTTTTTCAAAGTTGACAAGCAAAAAAACACACACAATTTTGCGCGGGGCCCCTAATTAAGATGCGCGGGGCCCCGGGCACTGTGCCCGATTTTTAACACGTAAAGACGGGCCTGGATCAGTCATGCGCGCACGATGAGGTCTAAATAATAATAATGGGATCACTTTGCGAAAACACTCGTTCAACTGGTACCTATGCCTTGATCATATAGTTATCAGAACAATTGAAAATGGCAGGCAGCTAATTTGGTCCTTAAAAGGATTTTTCAAGAACTACGTAACAAAGGCGAGGATAAGGACGAGGACTGACTCGCCGAGGACGAGGAAGAGAACAATTACTTTAAATTGATCCTTAAGGAGTCTTTGCAGGTGTAAGGACAAGGACCAGATCATGACCAGGATTAACATCACTGATAACAGTGTTGGAGTTTTGACATTTGAGCTGGGGGATTGAGGACTGAAATTCAATTAATGACAGAAACTGCACATACCCGATATGCGATTTTTGGGAGGGTTGCAAAGTTAGCTGAGGGTTCAACCCCCCCCCCTGCCCCCAGGCTACTCCAACCCTGACTGACAATATTATCAGCCTAGAAGAGCAGACTGTCTGTCTGTTGTCTTGTTGTGAAAGACAGTTGGACTTTTTCGCAGTTGGTGATAATGCATGTTGTCTTGACGTTTAAAATTATTAGTTTTGGTCTTTGTCTTTGTCTTGAGACCGAATGTCTTGGTCTTGGTCAGAGTTAAGGGTCTGTTTCTCGGTCTTCGCCTGGGATCTCGTTCTCACTGTCTTAGTATCGCCAGGGGCGTAGCCAGGAATTTGGTTTTGGAGGGTAAACAGTAAATATTTTGGGTGGGTACAAATCTTAACTATAAACCACATAAACCATATAAACCACATATAATCACATGTAAATCACATAAAAAACTTTAAGGTAGACTGATTTTGGGGGTATATATACCGATATACCCCCCGTCGCTACGGCCCTGGTATCGCCCTTCAAGGCCAAGACAGTTGGTGACAATGGCTGCTGTCTTGATGTCCTATAATTAATGTCTTAGTCTTGGTGTTGATGGTTGATGTCATGATCTCGATCTTGTCATTTACTATCTTGGTCCCATTCCTGATAGACACTTTTAAACTTATATTATAAGTGTTTTTTTTCTAAATAATCTGGGGAAAAACGGCATTTGCAATTGTACTTTGAAAAAAGTCTATATTTAAAATGTCTTGTACAATGTATATCAGCGGAAGAAGTGCAAATATTTTAATCTCTTAAGCAAATAGTACGACATGGCACTTTCAATACCATCGCCAGAATCCTCTTTTTGACAAAGTAATTTTTGCTTTCTATCCACTCCGATTTCATTCACCCTCCCACTTCGGCTTTAAGCCCTGGGAAGAAACTGTATCGTGCGTAAACAATTGGGTTTGGGTGGACGAAAGTACGCCTTTTGGATACCGTATTTCTTTTCTTTTATTTTCTGAAAAGTAGTTGTGTTCAGCAAATATTTACTCTAGCCTTGCATTACGTCGATACCCTTGGTGGTCTGGCCGCTGTACTGTAGGTCTATTCAAACTATTCATAGTGTTCATGTAATATGAGCATAGCGCAATTTTTTAGGCATTTCATTTACATTGACTTCAGGCCAGTGTAATCGAAATCGTACCCGCAAAATTGTAAAAATGCTTCATGGAAAAATTCTTTTAGTCCAAAAAATGCCGTTTCCAAAAGTACCGCCGTAGGCATCCGCCTAGTTCGCCTACCCCTAGGACCGGCCCTGTAAACCCAAGACCACCTGTACAGATAGCCTATCTGTGAGTAGACCTCAGTTTTCATAACAGCTTGTCAATCACATTTTCCTTCAGTAGTAGGCGGGGCCACAAGCCCATACTTCTTCACCCTTCGTGTTAAAACTAGGGCCACCCGGCGTCCCCTGCGGTCCAGTTTCTCTTCCCTCCACCCCTTCAACAGGGCTAATGTTACTAGAGACGGGTGTATAGGCCAGGGGCGTAGCAACAGGGGGGTATATCGGTATATATACCCCCAAAATCAGTCTACCTTAAAGTTTTTATGTGATTTACGTGTGGTTATATGTGGTTTATGTGGTTCATATACAGTTAAGATGTATACCCACCCAAAATATGTATACCCTCCCAAATCAAATTCCTGGCTACGCCCCTGGTATAGGCATACATACGATGGGGTCGTATGATGTAGTCTACAGTCGAAACTGATTGTTAGTCAACAGAGGATTCTGGCTTGGTCCGGCCAGGACCGGTTATTGACCGCAAAGGGTCTATTTCTGATATATAGTCTTTTGATTGTATAGCAGTCTACTCGTTCTGCATGCAGTTTCCGCGGAGCTGATAGAAATCGTCCATGTACAGTATGTTGTCCAGAAAGATTGTGTATCTATGAGGTTACGTCAGTGGGTTCGTCTCGTGTTGAGCGTACTCGAGAGTAGCGTTACGACACCGTGTTGAAGTCTTCGGAAGGTTTTACGTTTTAAGGTTTGTTCTGCGTCCGTTGCGTGTTTACAGAAGCAGTTGGAACGGTTTAACGGATTCAAAGGCTATCTCGGAAAACTAGGCTACTGAATGTGGAAAGTTACTACACTGGTTT